>PVJD01010809.1:0-50799 GCA_004026545.1 Mormoops blainvillei
CCCCCCCCTCCACGTCCCCAGGGGCATTGCTCTTGTTGGGCTCCGCAACCCGGGGCTCATGCGTTATTCATCGACAGGAACTTGTCCAATAAGGGGAAGTTCAGCCCACCGCTGGGCCTGCATAGAAGCCCCCGATGCAGTCTGAGGCTGGGGTCTTGTTCCTGCCCCCGCGACCCCCCAGAAAACGGTTCGTCTTACGTAATCGGCGGTGCCGCTATAGAAGCCTGTGGCCACTTAACACGGATTGTTGAAACCTGCGAAAAACCTGTGATACTAACATTCGAAGCTGATGTTGAGAATCCTTTCACCGAACACAGGCTTCGTGTGGTAACGGTACCGTCCACGGGTACGTGAAATTCCATGATAGGCAATGAGGTATAGATGCAGATTTCAGAATCGTAAAAATCAGAAACTATTAGAGAGTAGAAATGCCTTTAATAGACAAAAACAGCGACTTTAAGGTGGGATTTACGGTCAGACTACCTTTTCTGAAATATGCAATTGCATTACGTCTAGATTAATGTGTTCCAGTCACTTAAAGCTGCAGATTTGAAGCTTGAGAAGGAACAAGATACTCTAGCAAAACAACTTACCATTTTTCCTGAAAACTTGTGAATGTTAAAATCAGTGACTTGAAAAAATCTGCCCGTCTTTAAAGAAAACATAATCCTGGAAGTGACAGTGAGGAACCCAAGGCCCGGGTCTGAAGTTCTGGGGGTTCCAAGCCCCGGCAGGACACAGCCACGCAAAACAAACTTCGTTCCACGGCAACAATTGTGTGCTGTGCAGCTATTTATTGAGCACCAGCTGTATGCTGGAAACTTTTGTAGGCAACATTTTTATAGAGGAAAGAAAACAGACAAGTTCTTCACACGGGGAGTAAATAAATTCCAGTTAGATGAGACGACAATAACATGTGGACAAATGGCATGACACGATGTTAGACAGGTGGGCTTTGAAGAGAATAAAACAGCTCCCTACGGCTTAAAGACTGGTGGCGAGCTTCCCCTGAGTCTGAAAGTCGGGGTGCGCCCGCGGAGAAGGTAACGCAGTCCGTGTCATGCCGGGTCACAGAAGCTCCTCAAGACTGAGTCTCTCATGGTAGCAGTGGTGCGAGGAATTTTGAAAGATGCTCTGTTGACTGAGGGAAAAAAGTTACGGAAGATGGAAAATTATTCCTCTCCATGTGGCGAGGGCGTTCATATTGAGTGCCTACGGCTTCCTATGCCGTTAAGTATTTGTAAGTTATTGGTGGGTGAGTGGCTCAAGTCCCGAAATGTCTGCTGAGGGTTAGACTGCGTTTGGGTTTATTTTACAGGGAGGCATAGGTTCCCTGCTGGGGCTGTGACTTGCCTGCCAGTGTCCCCACGATCAGACCAGGCTGCCACCCCTCTATCGTCAGCAAGTCTGCAGCCTGCCCTCTGCCCCCAGATAGGTCAGTGCCGGACGCGGGGGTCCTGTTGTTTGATGAGTGAACTCCCCATCTCGGCCCCTCCAGAACCACTCCTCCGTTAAATTAGTGTCTGTGCCGTCATGTGACAGGACTGCTTCTTCGCAAAAGCATGACGTCACTGCGGAATTCTGCAAAGTCAAATCACTCAGCCAAGGCAGGGAGGAAAGGTCAGGGCAATAAAATAAATTTGTGGGGAGTACGGAGGTTTCGGGCTGTCTCGTTGACCTTTCCAGGCAAGGCTACATGGTCTCTAACATTTCAAAGCGTTGTTGTTTTTCTAAGTACTTTTTTTTTTTAAAGCAACAGTGTAGCCAAATGCTTACAGTGTGAGGTCAAGAAATTTGCAATCTAGCCTGAGCGTTGCAGGTTTCTGTGCGCTCCTTCGCCTTTTTTTAAAGTAAAAACAGTTCACGCTCATTGAACCACAAGCCAGACACCGTTCACGATCTTTTATACAAACGTGCGTTTACTCCTCTTCGCTCCCCCACGAGACACGGTCCGTTTTTTATCATTCCCACGTTGCAGATGAGAAAATACAAGGAAACCCAGTCACAGGTAAATTGATAGGTCCTCAGTAATAATAAATCATCATAAACTACACTGCAAAGTGTTTTAAAATTGTGACAGAACTATAAAGGGTGGGGACCACGTGAGGCTGGGGTACAAGAGCTAAAGCGTCGCCCCCCATGGGGAGGGGCTACGCTTCACATAAGAAGCGACCCTGCACAGGACGCTTGGAAATCAGGCGGATAAACGGAAGTCGGCTGCGGAGGGGGACATCCGAACGGGCCGACGGGGACCGTGGGCCTCCCACGTTTACCACAATTCTTGTAATATTATTTGACAATTTATACCACTGGATCGTGTTGCTTTCCTAAAACTAAATGAACCCCGATCCCTGGAACTCCCGCACCCTCTTCTCTGCCCGCATCCATGTTCCCACCTGGACCCGCCACTCGAGAGGCACAGGTGTCGGTGCTGACGGCCCAGCTGCTCCAGGAACCACACTCCGCAGGTTGCCCCCTTTCCCTGAGACACTTTCGGACTCCCCCTCCCGCTGGCCCTCAGGCTCTGGCCCGGGGATCCAAGGACGGGCCCCTTCTGTGCGTGTGCACACCCCCCCGGCCCATGCCCGGTCTGTACCGGCGCCTTCCCAGCCGAGCGTCTGGGAGGCAACAGACCTGTGCCTGCTTCTTCCTCTCCCGTTTTCTCCCTACCCGACCATTAGGGGGCACCCTCACTTTCTTCTTTCCTCCCACGCCCTCCAGTCAGGTGGGCCCGTGGACTGGTTGAAACTGCCTTCTAGTGTTAGCGGTCGTGGGTTCGAGTCCCACCTCTCTCACCCACGGGGACGAGGCGTGGAACCGCCAGGCCTCCGTGTGCCCGAGAGTCTGCACCTGACCTCGGTCGCTCGACAGTCCCCGAGGCCCGTCCCCGTGCCCGCGTCTGCCGGGGCTCACTCCCGCCGCCACGGGCGTCCCGCCGAGGGAGCCCCGGGGTTTCCCTCTCCCCGCTCTCGTCAGCGCACCTCCGCTCAGCTCTGTTTCATTTGTTTTTGTTTTAATTTTTATTATTACGGAGGCGGCTGCCTTACTGGTACGTTGGCCTGGGGGCGAACACGCAAGGGGCCCGCGAGCTACGCCTGGAGGCGCCGCGTCCCGGGGTACGGGCCCCCAGCGGGTAACTCCGAAGGGACTTCCACTGTGACTGCGACACCCTCTCCCGCACCAGCGCTGGCTGCGCGAGTTCCTCTGGCCTCCCGTCTTTGCCAACACCTGCAGTGTGACAGCTACGAATTACTACCAAATACGTGGGTCTGAAATGACGTCTCGGGGCTTTAATCTGTAATTCCAAAACAATCGCGATACAAACTCAACTGGTAGCTAAGGGTGAGAAAGGTCGGTTTGGGTGCTGGCGGCTGTGGCAGCGCTGCCCCGCCGCCGGTGTTCGGCGCAAGGGCGGCCGTGGGTGGCGTGGGAGGGGTCGCGAGGGCCAGCCAGCCACACGGTCCTGTGACAGCCCAAGGGAGCAGGCAGGTGCCGCCGACGGCACCGCACATCGTGAAGAATGGAGAGGGAAGGGTGAAATATCTTGATTCTTTCCTGGAGGAAAATTCTTCAGGAACATAAATCACAGCTGGAGGCCAAGCAGGAGCAGTAAGAGTATTTAGCGCAGCTGAAGGAGGGGAAATAACACGATGCGTTTCCGATCTCATTTAGCATCCAGACTGATTACTCCGTGACGTGCAGGTAGCGGCCTTTTTAATAACTCTGTGGGGCGAAGTGATAAATGGCGAGAGGTAATAAATAGAAAGATTAACTGCGTATAAAACCGTTCGCAGTTATTAGTCCACGAGAACGTGGGCTACAAACAGACTGTACCAAATGACCCCAATTCAGAGGACACCTACACATGTGAATAAAAATGCATTCATGGATTTCTAGAAGTAAACACCAAAACACTTTAAAGAGATACGTGTCATTCCTGAATTGTAAAATAATTATGTTTTTTCTTCGCTTATTCATGCTTGTATGTCTTTTAAATTGCCCAGAATGGACACATATGACTCCTTAATAAGATAAATTGCCCCCCGCCCCTTTCCAAAGCACGTCCGAGGCCAACAGAGGAGCCGCCGCCCCCGGCAGGAGCCCTCGCACGTGTCCAGGCGTGTGTGTGTGTGTGTGTGTGTGTGTGTGTGTGTCACACACAAATGGTAGTGGGGAATTCACAGGTGATTGTTATTTTGCACTATTTTTTTCCTGTTTTAAGAATTCCCTTCTACAAGTTTGGTGACCTGTTAACGCGTGCTAGGATGCCCTCTTGGGTGTGTGTGTGTGTGTGTGTGTGTGTGTTCATACCGACTTAGAAATGATCTCTGCGGCGAGGTATTAGGAGAATTTTGAAAGCCTTCAATACCAACCCTCGCAAATGCATCCATCACAGGCAACACAGGCCAATCTTAAAATCACTAGAATTATTTAATCAAGTATGAAAGAACCTGGTTAATTTATGGATTAAGAAAAGCACGGAGCTTTCTGACATTTAATAAGGCAAGTTTGACAGTTGATTTGATGTTCATAAAAAATGAAAAATTTATCAGATGTGCAGCAGACAAAAGACGAATACACAATTGCTCTTCTTTATATCATGTATTTATTCACTTATTCAAAAAATAATTAACATTCTGTGTGTTCCAGACACTGTTTTAGGCTTTGAGCAAACAGCAAAGAAGACAATAAGCAGAAACCCCCCCTCTGAAAATTGCATTTTTGGCAGAGAGGTAGACCGCAAACAAAACAAACAGGAAAACTCTACAGTATAATAGGAAGTGATGACTGAGGTGGAGAAATATAAAGTTGGGAAGGAGAAACGGAGAAGGGGCTGCAGTTTTAACCGGGGCAACCGGGGACAGTCTTACAAAGCACATAGTGTTTGAGCAAAGACTTGGAGGGAAAACGAGGCACAGACGTACCTGGATCTGTAAATTCACACGGTGGAAAGAAAACACAAAACAAGCTGTGCTACTATATGCCCCATATTTTGCTAAAAGTATCCACAAAATTTTAGGATTTTCTCTTCTTCTTTGTAAAGGAGGAACTGGAGAGCTTACCGCTGCATCACTCTGGCCGGCAACGTCAGGACCGCGTGACCTTGCCGACAGACGCCAGCCTGCGGAGGTCCCTGGCATTTGCCTCGAACTTACTGCCACACCCACTCTTGAGTCACAACCTGTTTCTTTCCTTTCCTTTGTTTTTTTTTTTTTTTTAGTTTTTATTCATTGACTTGAGAGAAAGAGGGACAAAGACAGAGAGAGAATCACCCGTTCGTCGTTCCACGTACCTGTGCCTTCGTTGTTTGCTTCGTGCACACACCCCGACCGGGGATCAAACCTGCAACCATGTAACGATGACACTCTGACCGGCTGAGCCACCCGGCCGGGCACAACCTGCTTCTTTTCACGCACCACCCCCACCTCACTGGGCCTGAAAACTTCACATTCATTATCAGAGGTTCGTGTGTGAACCCCAGGGACACTGAGGACAGCAGGAACGGAGAAGTGAGTGGCGTCCAAGAGTGACATGAAACCACCTTCCCAGTGGCCGGGACGAGGGACGGGCCCACAAACGGTGTGCTCCGGGCGGACATGCCACAGACGACGCTGTGCAGAGAACGCAGCCGGCCAAGAGTGAAGGACGGTCGTGCGCAGGCCTTTGGGGTCAGGGCTCCGTCACCGTCTTTGAGTGACCTTCAGCACATGAAGAAGCTGGTGTCCCCAGAGGCCGGGTTCTTGAAGGATCTGGGCTTGTTTTGGAAAAGGTCGGAGGGAACTGCTGCAGGGGGTCCCTGGTCAGATGTGGACAGCAGATGGCTGAACACATCGTGGCCCCTGGTCCCAGAGCACGTGTGTGAATGAACAAAGGAATGAAGGGTGACCCCCAACCTGGCAGCTGGTGGGCAGACAACACAACATGCTTGGCTTTTTCACTCATTCATTCATTCATTCATTCACTCAACTGACACCCATGCTTGGGGGCCACGAAAGGAGAATTTGCTGATTCCAAGGAATCTCCAATTGCGGTGGTGTTACTAGCGACCCATGTGACCCGGGGGCCTGAAGACCCCCTGACCCGCATGTGTCCCTGAGGGGCACACTTACCCCGGCACCCGTGGCTTGGGGTGAACGCCAAAGGGCAGGATGACAGGCAGCGCCCCGGCAGCAAATGAGAACATGCTCAGGCAGCCCGCGCCCCGCTGAAGTTCAATGCGGGCACAGATGTGACGCAAGACGAGGTGAGTCCTACGGCCGCAAACCGGTCCAGGTGCGCTGTGACTTCCTGCTGACACTAGTGGTGACATCCAGCCCCTCAGGCACAGAGAATCAGACTGCCCCCCTGCCC
This sequence comes from Mormoops blainvillei, assembly GCA_004026545.1. Classification (NCBI taxonomy): domain Eukaryota; kingdom Metazoa; phylum Chordata; class Mammalia; order Chiroptera; family Mormoopidae; genus Mormoops; species Mormoops blainvillei. The sequence goes on from PVJD01010809.1 coordinate 6,352, forward strand.
CTTTCTGTGTCCCCGTCCCCTTTTGGACAGAGAGGGTGCCCGCAGGGCACCTTGCAGGAGGCCAGCACTTTCCGATGCATGCTGTCCTGGTGTTAAATTGTGCCTCTTGGCTCCAAGTGCACCCGGGTTCGCCTTCTGTGTGACGTGGGGGCTGGGACGCTTCAAGCCGCGTTCCTGCTTTCCCAGCTCACACTACGTATAGTTCCAGTAAGAGAGGGCACCCAAGGGACTGGCAGGCTGGAGGGGACGTGGGGGCCCCTCCCTGTCTCATCTGCTGGTGTCCCCAAGCCACGCCTCTTCTCCACAGCTCGGCAGGCCTCTGGGAGGGCGGGGTCACAGACTCAGGGACCCCACCTCTGGGCTCAGAGACAGAAGCACCAGCTGACCCCCGTCCCTCCTGAGGATTGAGCGACGGTCTGTGGCCCCCACACACGCTCCCGTCACACCGTCCTGCAGATGCTAACGCCCAGGCGACTTAGGGTTCTCTCCTCTCCAGGTCAGTTGCTAACGTCTTTATACCTCGGTAGCAGCTCTTCTTATTAAACTGTCTGATGGAATAACTGAAAGGCTTTCTGCCGTTTCACTGGCAGATCAATAACTTGATAAAAATTTGATTCCGTAAGCCTGCCCTGTGAGTGCGCCCGCATCCCTGCCCCCCGATCGCCGGCCCTGAGCCCCGGACTGGGCGTCGGGCAGTGGGGCCCCAGCTTCCCGCTCTGCCGCGGCGTCAGTGAGGATGAAATAACCAGCCTTTCTCCCCTGCGGCTCCTGGGTCTAGACTCTGGCTTTGCCGGCACTGGGTGGATGGACCCGTTCTATCCTCTAACAGGGGGGGTTCATTGGCTTCTTCCAATGGTGATTCTTACAATCAAAATGTAATGAGGCAGCCACGCAGTTCTCTAGAACCAGCCGAATCACAGATCCCACCCAGAGTTGCCTCTGCGCCCTGGTCCTGGCCCCACCACGCAGCCGAGCCGGCGCAAACGCCCCCACTCCGGCTGGCCCAGCCTGGGACCCCGCGCTGGGCCGCGGTCGCACCCCCCACTCACACCCTGCAGCGCCTCCTGCTCACAGCACTGGGGCCCCCAAACAGGCCCCCAGGCTTTAAAACCCCCCGAGCTTCCCACTGCCCTTAGAATCAAGTCTGAAGGTCTCGGCCCCAGCCCCCAGGGCCCCCCAACGCGGCCTCCTCTCCATGCCTCCCCTGCGGTGGCTTAGCCACGTCGCCTGGCTTCCCGCTCCCCTCCCGGCGGCCTCGCGGCTGAGACCCAGCCCGAGCCTCCACCTCCCGGGTCTCCCGCAGCCGCCTCGGACTTGCCGTTCGGGCCGGGGCTCCGCGGTCGCCACCAGCACAGAGGAGACGGCCAACACACTCCTGTCAGAGGAGTGAGGGGGTGCAGGTGACCCACCTTTGTCCCGACACGGCCCGGCCCTGGCCTGGTTCCCCCCTTGGTAACGGCGGTGGTAGGAAACAGTTAACTCCTCCACCTGCCGTTCCTCCCGGAGCACCGCAGAGTTGTGGCGGGCGCCCCGTGGCCGGGAGGGCACCCGGTGCCAAATGGGTCCTTGAGATGTGGAAACCTATCTGTCACAGTGTGCTGGAGGCCGCTCCAGATCCCAGAAAATGAAAAGTTTATGAGCTTCACGTCTTAGAATCTTTAAAGACCTCAGGGTGTCTTCTGAATTATGGTTTCAAAAGAGCAAAACCATCTTAACTCACTGATTAAGTCAGGAATGTTGCAGGTATAACCATGCACCCTCGATATTGATTAAAACATAAAGCCAAACCCTATTTCAGAGACTCAAACTGTAGCTTTTCCACGGCCGTTGTTTGCTGAGTGGTCTTTCCTTTGTCACTGGACAGGGACGCCCCTAGGTCTGAAGGGACAGTGACGGCACAGGACAGGAGCCATACATCAAAAAAGACTTAACATGAGAAAAAAGTGTGTAACAGCTGCCACACAAGTAGCAGGAAAATGATGATACTTTAATGGAGAAAGAAGTGAGGTACTTTTTGCTTTTGCAGCAAAATCTACTGAAGGACATGGGTTTAATTCTCACAGCCCATGACATTGACGTGTGTTGCTCTGTCCATAAAGATTTGTAAAAATGCTGTTACCATCTTCCAAGCACAGAACTGTGTGCAGATGAAAGGTGCTTCCAGGCCTGAGACATGTTCTTCCTGTGCAGGACTCACTATAGATCTGAAATAAATCTCCAACTTGAGGCCTTAATTGACAGCCAAGTCACCCGTGATGGCCAGAGAGGTGTCTACAGATGGACATCTGGGGAGTGACCGATCTGTATCTATCACCTGAGAAAAGACAGCACATTCTAAGCTTGAAGTTATTTTTTTCAATTTTCCAGATGCACAATTTATGGTACACAGTTAAAAATAACCTGGTCACTTAAATAAAATCCAAAGGAAACAAAGAATAGAAAGGTGTGTTTATTAGGTCGGCCAAAAAGTCCATTACGTTTTTCCTGTAAAATAAGACACATTTTTCATTCTCACCGATAACTTCGTTGGTGTGGGTACTTTAAATACATCAGCCGTCTCCCGCGGGGTAGAACGTTGATTGTTCTCAATTAACATCTCGATTTGCTCGCTATCAACTTCACGTGGTCCCGCGCCCGCAGGGCGTCGTCCCGCGAGAAACCTCCAGCACGAAACTTCACCAACCACTTTGACACGTTCGATCAGTCACAGCCCCTTCTCCATACACCACACACATCTTTTTTTGCATTTCAGTTGCATTTTTACCTTTCTTGATATAATAAAGCCTAATATGCCAAAAATGTTGCTTGTTTCCTTCCAGCTTCAATATTAAAATGGTTACACAAAAACTCGCCAATTTTGACAAGTTTTTTTAATGCACAACATTAAATAAATGATACGATAGCTGTCACAATACAGTCTAACAAAATTGTTTCAAATGAAGTTAGAGATGACTAAGCACCACTAGACCCATCGTACAGGAAAAAACACCAAACGAACTTTTTGGCCAACCCAATAAGAATTCGTAAGTGAGAGTTGCTAGATAAAGGCCTTAAAATAACCATTCTTTTATTTTTATTGGGAGCAAAGAAAATATTATTTTGTCAGGGAACTGGAAATATTATAAAGGAACCAAATAAAGCTTATGGACTTAGTAACCAAAGTTAAAGACCAATCGAATGGGTTTAGTGGCGGATTAAACACAAGCCGAGAGAGAATCAGCAAAGTACATGGCAGGTCAAAAGAAAAGATTCAGAACGAGGTCCGGGAAGACGGGAGCGGGGACTACAGAACAGAGGCGGGGCGGGGGGTTCCGGGAGCAGGACCAGCCCACGTGGGCCGGGGGCCCGGACCATTTCACAGAACACTGGCCTCACGCAAGGCCATTCTGTGCACGAGAGAGGACGAGAGAAATGCAAGGCCACTTCACGGTCCTGTTAGGGCACAGACCCAATCGTCAGTGTCGTCCCAGCCATGACAGCAGCAACCAGCCCTCACCCAGAAGACTGGGAGCACGTGGCCGCCCCCCTTTACCTGTCGGAGCTACGGTCCCGGCTCCCTCCCTCTCACCGACAGGTGGGATGTATCAGGATGAACCGTAGAATTGTCACCACTTCACAGCTGTGCCCTTTCTAGAGCAGGACCCCGTTTCCTTTGGCCTCACCTGAAATGTCTCGTCACCTGCACGACTCCTACAGATTCCCCCCAGCGTCCTTTCCCAGGGCCCCGGCCTCTCCAGGGCGTGAGGTCTCTCTCCTTGCTTCAAACGGTCAGTAAAACGGTGAGACCGCGGGTGCCCCTGGTGGTCACGCTGACACACAGAAGTTAATCCTGTAATTGCCCGCTGACGTGGCCTTGAGGGTCTCTGCAGCGCGTGGTTTAAGGGAAGGAAAGAAGGAAGGAGAGGGAGAGACAGAGAGAGGGAATGAGCGACGGGAATCCTCTGCCAGCTTGGCCCTTCACGACACAGGCTGGGTCTCCCACGCGCCAATTTACCTGCCTCATTTCTAGTCCCTGAAGAAGGTCTCCCGACGGCATGCCCCTGCTGTCCTGCTGTCTCGGCTGGCTGGAAATAAAAGTTCCGCTTGCCTTTCACTCCCAGGGAGGTTCCCGGACAAAAGCGACATGATGACAAGCTCACATGCCGGCAGGAGAGACGCGCAGGCAGAAGACGGCTTCCCCCTGCCCCTCCTCTCCGCTTCTCAGGCAAAGGTCTTGGTCACCCAGCAGGTTCGTGAGACCTGAGTCCCCCGGACCTTGCCCCCCGGCCCAAGAAATTGTCATCTCCTCTTAATACCCACATTACAACATCTCTGAGCCTTCACCTGAAAAATTAACATAAATTCTATCTCCTGGGCTTCAGATCTATTCCATCTCATATTTTTGGATTAGTCCCTAGATCTGCTGTTCAAACTATGGCCCGGGACACGCAGTCCACAAAGGACTTGTTATGGGTCCACGTCCACGCGAGAGCAAAAACAGACACGTTCTACTCTCATTAGAATCCTTGAGAGGAGAAAAACAAACAAACAAACAAAAAAAACACTCCCTCTCAGGTTGACCACATCCAGCAGCGAGAGCTTATATTCCAAATGAGGCTGAAAGGGCCACACTTTGTCCCTGGAACACACTCTGGAGAAAGCCGTCTGTGGGCATCAACCCACGACCCGACACACGCAAATAGCCCTTCATCACCTTCCGTCCTGGACGGAAATGTCCACGCTGCACCAGAAATTGCCAGCCTTTACTTATTCGTTAAAAGTGCGTCCCTCGTAGACGCACACGGAACGCTACAGCTGAGCAGCGCATCGTTCAGTCCTCCGATCGCCTCCTCGCCTGGGAGAATGAGACGCGGTCCCCGCCGCCGGCCCGCACCGTCTGAGAGAAGTCAGGGTCCAGGGCCGCGGTTCTCCAGGTGTGTTCCCGGCCCCACCTGGAACTTAGACAAACGCAAATTCTTGAGCCTGGGCCCAGCTCCACGAACTCAGAGACGTTGGGGCCTGTCGGCAGCCCTCCCGGTGGTCCCGTGTGCCCACGTTTGAGATCCGCTCCTCTAAAGACGGGGCTACTCTCCAGCCCGGGGAGCCGAACCCATCCCTTTTTTGACTTCGAGCACTTGTGCTAGGATCCATTGTCAATCACCCTGTATGAAACAAGCTAATGAATTTCCCATTTATAATACAATTGGCTTTGTTGTCTAATTTTTAAAGTCAAGACCTCATTAAAATAAATGGAAATGGAAAACTTAACCGATTCATGGATCTGAAGAGGGATAAAAGTTTTAAAAATGGTGGCTTCTTACTTTAAGGAATAAATGCAAAGACCGACACAAACTGGTAACGGGGACGACACCCCGGTATTGTGACAGCGGCCGTCCAGGGAGCAGACAGGACGCACCGACTCCGTTCCGCACAAGGGCTCAGAAGAGGGACCAGTTTGTTCAGGACGGGGGAGATTTGCCGAGGACGGAGCAGAGGGAGAAAACTGAGCTGGGGAACTGAGGCAGGGGAGGTGAGGAGGGGAGTTGTCTGGGGGGCAGATACCACTTGGAAATTAAAGTCTGGGAAGTGCAGTTTCTACCCAGTAATGGGTTACGGGAGCCTGGCATTTATTTGTAGCTGGGGACATCCTCCATGTTCGCCTCATACAGGAGTGACATGATGGAAGCCACATCTGACAGATAATTCAAGTGAAAATGTGGAGGAGAGACAGCGGCTGAAAATGGGACACTAGTTTAGACATTATTACTAGAGACGAGGCAAGAAACAACGAGAAACTGAGCCCGAAAACGACTGGGAAGGAGGAACTGAAGCCGCAGGAGAGCAGCTGGAGAAGGTGACGCCAAGGACAGGCCCCAGGGCAGAGGGCCGACGAGGCGCCGGAGCTGCTGGGGGCTACCCCGGCTTCTGGAGGACACGGAGCCGCTTGGGAAGTGGGCGACGGGGTCACGTTTGCTGCCGGTGGCTCTGAAGGCTCCACAGAGACCCCCCGGACAGTCCTCACAAGAGCATCCTGAGGCAGGAACCGGTGGCCCCGGGGCAGAGAGACGGGAAACTGAGCTTCCAGGGCTTGGGCAGGCCGCCCGAGGTGGGTGGCCAGGGGGCAGTGAAGCCCGAGCTTCAAAGCTGGGCTCCAGAGACGAGGCTTTGGCAGCACTGAGCACGGCTCTCGGGGCCAGACGTTCTTTCTGCCACGCAGAGCGAGCAAGCTGGGAGGCGGGCCGCCCGTTCAGGGGGAAGCCGCGGTGCTTTTGGTGGCTCTCGAGGGTGCGGTTTCAGTGGACAGGAGTCTGGCAGCTCTGGCACGAGGGGTGAGTGCATAGTCAGAGTGGGTCACAAGAGACAGGGAGAGGGGGACATCGAGCGGGTGCCTCCCACCCGCGCCCCGACTGGGGGTCGAACCTGAAACCTGACGCGTGTCCTGACGCAGGATGGACCCCGCGACGACTCTCCAGCCAGCCGAGCCACCCGGCCAGGGCAGGACAGCTCTTGAAACGATTTCGGTGAGCGGAAGCATGAGAGAGAGACGCAGCCGGGGGCTCTCACAGCGTTTCCCGGATGAAAGGGTCCTGGGCGTGTGAGGGTCGGAGCGGGGCGCCTATGAAGAGAGGGCGTAAGAGAAAGGAATTCCGATACCAGTCCTGGTTGAGGACGGGGCTGAAAGTCTTGCCTTCGAAGGCAGGTGGGCGTCGTCACATGGGCTACCTGACAAAGAGGCTGCACGGGCGACTTCAGCTCAGTGCCCTTGGTGACAGAAGCGAATCGCCAGTGGCCCATACAGACCAAAGGGTTTGAGTGTGAGTGGGGAAGCTGTGTCTGGTGACCGGCTAAGGTGGCCCCGTGCACCCAAAGCCACAGCACGAAAGCCCGAGTTCTAGTTATTCGGGCAGCAGGCGCGGATGGGAGGCAGGCGGGGCTCGGATCCTCTGGGAGGCGACTCTTCCGCAGCCTGGGATCGAGACCTGCCGGGACCCGCGTCAGGCCGCTGCGTCCAGTTGAGGAGCGCAGGCGTGAAGTCACCGCACTGCTTTGACCTGGACACAGCGACAGTGAGGAGGGTTCTGTCGCGGGGTCTCACCTTCTCTGGGAGGCTGGAGTCAGGGGGGTCGCAGGAGACACGCACCGAGTCAAGCTCCTGAAACGCCCTCCATCCCTCCGTCCCCTCCTTCCAGATGGTCATTCTGTTGGCAGGTTACCAGCTTCCAGGGGCTTCAGTGAAACTTGGCGAGGGCTCTGTGACACGTGCCATAGCCACTAGCAGGGTGTCTAATACGGCCTCTGAGGGACTCCAGGCTGACGGCAGAGAGTCACGGGCTCTCCTCGCGTCAAGTGGCTCCACGTTTCTGGCTCACTGATGGGGACACCGGGCAGGAGACAGCATGTAGAGGCCCAGGAGGCCATGGCCTTGGAGGGAAGGACGTTTATCTCCCCCACAGCTGCCCAATCTGCTCTCGGCGTCTCTCCGACTCCCCACCCGTCGTTCCAATCTCTCCCTCCGCCAGGGCCTCCTCCGCTGACGCGAGCAAAGCAGCGGGTGCTTCGGGGCCCCAAGGTCCGCCGCAAAGCTTCTCATCCTCAGAACGCTCTCTTTCCTCGTCGGCATGTCCCCGTCACTTCCAATCTTTGTCTCATCTTCTAAACGAAAACCATGGTCCCCTTTAGCAAAAGCCGAGGCTTACTGCAGAAAGTGAAACGTAGCCTTACATTACATTATATTAAATGCATATTAGCAGATTTACTTTTATTGAATGTGAACTTGGGAAAAATAACCTCCCCGAGTCCCAATCACCTAGTCGATCAGTTGGGGGGGTAATGGCGTCTCTCACAGACATGGTGAGGATGACGGGACAGCATGCCACTCACCGTCTGGCACGTGCAGGCAGAGCACGAGCGTCCGGCGTCATCTGCCTCCGTTTCCCTTCCTACATGGGCCCCCCGCAAGGGAGGGCAGGTTGGCTACTGTGGACGCGGCCTGCAGGGCACCCGCGGGGGCTGAGTCTCTGGAAGACGAGGAGCAGGCGAGTGACGGGCCCACCCACACCCCAGGCGTCCCTTCCCCGGTCCCTCGGCTCTAACCCAGCGCCCCCCTCACGCACGCCCACCATCCCCAACTGCGTCTTCCTGTCGCAGCCCCAGATGCTGCACCTGAAAGGGTTGTGCCTGGTCCAGGTGGATGGAACAAGCGAGCTCACAGATGATGGGACAGGCCAACGAGCCAGGGCCAGGGGTTCACAGGGGCGACGGGCTGTGGCCTGTTTCCATCGTACGAGACCCAGCAGGCCCCAGCCCAGGGCCCCGTGCTCCGGGCCACAGCGCCTCCCTTCCCAGCTGAAGTCTTGGTGGGTGTGGAGCTCTTGATTTTCACTCAAGGCTTTGGACTCTGAATCCATGACATCGCTCCCTCCCTGGGAAGAACCCGTGTCCCATCCGTCCGGCACTTCCAGGGGAATCCTGCCTTCTCGGGGCTCCTCACCCAATCACACCTTCAATGTCCCCTTTACCAAAGGAAGCACAGCCGCAGGTGACAGAGACCAGGACGGGCCACCTCTGGAGGGCCGTGATCTGCACATGGCACCCACTGTATGGTCAGTGACCCCCATTTACCACTAGAAAAAGAGACCTTTGCGAAGATTACAAATTGCTGGGATGTGGATTGTGACACCCGTGGAGAAGAGAAAATAGTGACCGAAGTCTCTGAGGAAAACGCGGGCCACCTCTGCCTTGGACCTCGGTCAGCCTCCGCATCGCCCTCCTGGACGCAGGGACAGGAGGCCGTCCGCGGTCCGTTAGCTGCTGTGAGGTTTGGGAAGACGTAAAGCCCCACTCACACGCAGATTTGGAAAGTTCTTCAAACGCTTAAACCATAAATTTAATCTAGTGGGCGTGAACTCCATATCCGTTCATGCGAAGCCCCACGCCGGATCCCAGAAGGAAAGGGCGGGACCACGGACTGAAGGAGACACGCTTTTACAGGCGTGGTATCTAAACACGGCATCGGGCAAACGAACAACTGAGGGTTTTCTCTTCGGTTTTTTGTTTGTTTGTTTGCTGTTTTTTACAAGAATCCCAGCATGATTCAAGGTGGGGAACTGTGTTTTGCTTGCTGGGCATGTCACCAGTGTTCTCACATTTATTTTACTTAATTCTCACAGTAACTTGTGCTAAACTTTGTTTCCTCCACGTGGTAGATGATAAATTTGGGACTCAGGGGTGTCACGTAAACTGGCTCGTCAGCCATCGACCAATTACTAAACAGAACATGAACTCAGCTCTTTCAGATACCGAAGTCCTTGCCCCTCCACGCGTGTTTAGTGGTTACGGATGAAACGCCTGCTGCGAGCTGGTGCCCCGGAGCTGGGACTGGTGGGGGGCGGGGAGGAAGACCTTCGCTGCCAGGTGAGACAGCTGCCTCCCCCGGACTTAAGAGGCGAGGGCTTGGAGCATAGAAGTCCAGCAGGATTTCCCCGAAGATGGGAACGCCCAACCGTGCTGCCCTTCAAGGTAGCGCCCACCTGCAAGGTGCTGTCTGGCCGGACGCACATGCACACATAGCAGGGAGCTGTCACCAGAGTCTGTGTCCATCAGGTGGTGACAGCCCAGTACAGCCCACACAGGTGACGTGCGGCCTCCACAGGCTAATGCGGCTGGACAGAGGGTTTCACCTCCCAAGACAGAACTTTGCGGAAACCAAAGCTGCGTACGCCCCCCAGCCCTCTGCCAAAGCCTGTAATTCAACCGGGGATAATGGGAGCTTTTATCCCCCTTGGTAATTTTCCCGGCGATTCGGAGTGTCCATTAGTTGGAAGTGGGTAATTCCACTTCCAATTACTTTTTAAATTGTTCGTTTCTAGAACAAATTGTGTAGATGACACATGTGGGAGGAAAAAATCTCCAAAACAGGTTGAGTAAAAAAACCGAGTTTCAGAATAACGCGCACACAGTGCGGTTCCTCCAAATAAAGCCCAAACCTTGCGGAACCCAAACAGCGCATCCTGCGGGAGGGCGCCCCCCGCCGGCGGGGGCGGGGCCCACGGCAAAGCTGGGCGTGGCGGGGACCAACGCTGAGGGGGCGCGTCTCGGAGGCGGAGCGGCGGGAGGCTGGGCAGCAGGGGGCTTGCCCCGCCTGGGGGCTCCTTTCGGGCAGCTGGCAGCGGCGGGCTGGGTGGGGGGCGCGAACCTCTACCGCGCACGCAGCGCTCGGCTCTGCAGCGGGGGCACTGACCTCTCTTCCCTGAGACTGTCAAGTAAGAAAATGACAACAGCCAACACAACAGTCGTTCTGTGTAAATGAATAAAAAATTTACCTTTTTTTTTTTCGGATCGGCAAAAAAGAATACTTTTCTTGGTGTGCTACAGAATTTTACTGTAATTACAGTAGTTTGTGTGGCTCACGAGATGAAAAAGGTTGAAAATCATTGCCTTTAAGCCTGTGTGTATGCAAGCGTGTGTACATACACACACCCCCATCCAAGTTTTGTGCACGCGAGCAGAAAACAAGAGCGAGAACACACGATAAAAGGTGCGCTTAGTGACAGGCGGCCAGGCGCAGCGCAAGCCCCCGACGCAGGGGCCCCTCGTCGGCACACCGCGGCACGCCGGCCTCCGCGCGGACGCGCAAACTACTGCGACTTAGCCGCCTGCCCGCTTCCCGTGACCGAACGCTGGGCGCTGGGCGGAAGGTCGGTGAGGCGAAACGGCACATTTAACAGCGAAGTTCACCCCGCTGCTCTTTCCTAGAAGACTCCAAATGGTGAAATTTGGGACGGCCGCTTACGACCGAAGGCGACCCGGTGTCTTCCTCACAGCGGCCCTGTGGGCGAGGCTGCCGCGAACCCCTCGGTGCAGGGGCTGAGCTGGGGACACTTGTGCCTCGATTGCTCCCCCCGCTCACAGACAAAGCGATCTGGGTGCGGATTTGTGCACCGACGCCTAGATTTCTCCCCAGAGGGTTTAGTCCACGGTCCTTCCGGGACCTCCTCTGAGCCCTCCTCGCACTGCGGTGGGCGCGTGTGGGTTTTGTGCATGGGTGTGTGCATGGGTGTGTCTGCATGTGTACGTGAGTGTGTGCACAGCTGTGTGTCTTTCGCGGGCACGTGTGCCTGGGTGTGTGCATATGTGGGGGGCGTGCCCGCTGTGTGTGACCCGAGGCACCGGTCTGAGGAGGAGACCCGGAAAGGCCTCTGGCACTTGGACGCACCATTAAATTCAAGTAAAAGAAAGCTGGAAAGGTGCCACTCCTGTCCCCCGCCAGGAAGTGTGACTCAGGTTAGCAATATTTCTTTCAAAGGAGACTGGAGGAAAGACTGTCCCTGTCATCGGAAATGCTGGAGACAAGGTGCCCCGAAGCGACCGCCCATCCCCACGCCACGCGGCCTCAGCAGAGCCCTCCGTCCGGGCCCGTGAGTGAGCGGGTCCGAGTTTCGGGGCCCGCGTGGACGGCCGGTGGTTCTGGTCTGCAGCGGCACCGGACTCCGAACCTAGTCTCCAAGTTGACCCGAAGGCGCTACTCCCAGCTGGGCACGCGCCGGAAAATTATCTGCTGCTGTTTTTAAAATTGTTCTTCCGGAAGCCCACTATTTTTAACCACGACACACGCACGACTGCCTGGGAACGTGCTGAAACTTGGGGTGCCTCTGTTTCCCCTTCTGTCAAACGGGGGTGACAGCCATGACATCGCTAAATGAACTAATTGATGCGAAGGGCTTAGCAGGGCTCCGAGGGCACAGTGAGCGCCACAGGCGTGTGCATCGAATTTTGTAAGCATTAAAATCCTAACAAGTAAATTAAGTAACGATTCATTAAAAAGTCATAAATATTTTATTCTTAAAAGCTGTCCTCGTCGCAGTGCTAGACGGCGGGGCGGGGGGCTGGCCCTGCCTCACTTAAGGGCAGGCGAGTTAGTCGTCCACGCCAATGTCCGTGTGTGCGCTTTGGTCCAACGAACGTTCAACAGAAAAAACTCAACTCCGTCTCGGGCTGACCAGCACGGCTCCTATGACCCTACTCAGCGCGTCAGAGGGACGAATTATCCGGGCAGGCCTGCACTGAAAAGGGGCTTCAAGATAACGCAGAGAAAAGAGAAAATTAATAGTGAAAGAGATCCCTATCTACGTGAATACCGACGTTTTATTTGCTCCTGGCAGATGGCGTATGGGATGGCCTTGGCTCTCCCCGTAACACGCGAGGTAACAAAGGCTTAGAGAAGTTAAGGAAGCCCCCGGCAGCCCAGAGCTGGCCGTCGCTGGACGGGAACTGGGACGGGCTTTAATCCAAAGCCCGTGCTCTCACACAAAAGGGTCTTCTTTATAATAACTGCCCCGAACCGAAGAGAGTCCCACACTGTGGGGGAAGCTGAGGTCTCGTAGAACAGGACACATAGACCCCTCTACAAAGGGTAGAGCTGGGTCGCCAGGTAAAATGCAGGGCATCCGGTTAAATGTGGGTTTCGAATGAGCAATGACGAATGTTTAATACAGGCACGACCTGCGTGACATCGCAGACATAAGGAGCCGACCGTTCCCCCATGCAATTGGACATAATGTACTAAAAAATGCGTTCTTGTTGTTTGTCTGGCATTCGAATGCCAGGGGGCACCCTGCGTGCCCATTTGCTAGCCGTGGAGACCCTGGCTGGGGCAGCGTCACGTTGGCTCTGCTCCCACCGCGGGCCGGGCAGGTTCGCCGCGGGGCCGTCCTACGCTCTATAGGATGTTTAACGGCACCCCTGTCCTCGACCCACGGGACACCGCCCACGTCCTCCCTCCACAGCGTGACGCCAGAAATGTCTGCTGACCTCGCCCAGTCAGCCTTGGTGGGGAGGCCGATGGCGCCAGGCTGAGAATGGCCGGGTGGGGAACGAGCTGGGGCCGAGCGCGCCCGCTGGCTGAGGCGCCGACCAAAGCCGGGCCCAGGAGCAGCGGCGGCGCTGGCGTCGGGACCCCGAGCAGCGCCCTGAGGCTGTTGCCCATGAATGCTCACGAATTCATGCCACCCGAAAGTGTGCCCGCACTTCAGGGCGGCGTCCGGGCATCTGACCTCCGGCCTCCCCTCTCTAATGTTTCAGCTTAGCAAGCTCACTCCCACGGTGAAGGGGCCTCGCTCCGCGTCCGCGGCCGGGGCCCTGGTCCCAGAAATAAGGAAAGGAAAGCGCCCCCCAGCCGCCACGGGGCCGTGAATCCCAGTTAGATCCGCACATTTAGAAAACCAGGTCAAAGTCAGTATAATCCGAATCGATCAGTAATTATTTCAAAGGCTTTGAGGAGAGAAATCCACGTTCTGCCTAAACCCTCTAACGCTCCTAAGAACCTGTGGGAGACCTGGGACCCAGCGGTCTGGCATCGCCTCCTGCTGGACCTTGGATCGACGTGCCTTGGCCGGAGGCCACACCCTTGGAAGCTTTGTAGGGCGGCTGGTCCCCAGGCCACTTCGGGAAGAAGCCAGCTCCACGCTCCCCCTGAGGACGTGTTAGCGCCTCAGTCGTCACCCTCCCATTTCTTCCAGGCACTCATGTACCTGCGGGTGGGTGACAGGGAAGCCAGTGTTTGCAGGACAAGAGACTAAACACCGGCGCTTTCTTCCAGTTCAGAACTGTAGTCACATAGGGGGCTTTCCCAGCCTGCGCCACCGAGAGGGGGGGCGCTTCTTTCCTCAGTCGTGCCCGCCCTGGAGACGGGCCCAGCATGCTGTGCGGTGGCGCCGTCCTGCCTGGGCAGCCCCCGGTCCCTCGTTCTCTGTCGCCTCCTGAGCGACGTCAGCTTGCCCTGTCTGCAGGGTTTATTCTGAAATTGGCTCCTGGACGGGGGAAAGCCACTGGTGAATTTGTCCACCAGTTGCTGACTGCGATCACTCAAGGGCAGCCCAGGGGCGTGTTAGCACCTGCTGGGCTCTGGCCGCTGGGCGAAGGGGCTGGCAGAATTCCAAGTCCCCCACAGGCCGCGTCCTGGGCCCCGCTGGAGAAACTGCGCCCCGGGGCTCGCGGCTCTGCTCCCGCCCGGTCTGCCAGTTGGCTGAAGATGGTCTCTTGCCGGCGGCCCCACCTGTGAGAAACCCAAGGCTGCCTCCTCCCTGCTGTCAGCGGGGTTGCAGCCCACAGGCTGGACCTCGGGTTCCACATCAGTCGTGCCCAAGTTCACAGTGGTTTTGGGTTCCAGGTGTGCGGGTGTGCCCTTGGTTTCCAGACCACCTGGTGGGAGGACCCCAGGCCCCCCATCGAAGACTCGTCCTGTAACCTCACTCTGGTCTGGCGTGGGGGGGCGTGCCAGCGTGGAGGCTCTGTGGGGGCCCCTCCGTCCTACTCTTTTCTAAGCACGTGCCTTTGGGCAGGTGCAGCCTCGGGCTTTCCCCGACGTAACTTGGTATAATCCAGGTTCCTCTGAGGGTGGGTTAGGGATCGCCTGAGGTGCCCTCGCCAGGTGGCCCAGCTGGCTGGAGCACCATCCCATGCACCGAAAGATTGGGGGTTCGATTCCTGGTGAGGGCACATACCTGGGTTGTGGATTCGAATCGCAAGTCAGGGTGTGCACAGGAAGAAACCGGTCAGCATTTCTCTCTCACATACGTGTTTCTCCCTCTCTCTCTCTCTCTCTCTTTCCCCCCTCCTTTCCTTCTCTCTAAAATCAATAAACATTTAATTTTTTTGAAAATTACATGAGGTAATCTAGCTAAGATCTATCATAATGCTCCACAAACACCTGTTTCTGACTTTTTCCCTTCATTAGAGCTTGTTGTCCTCTGAGCAGTGGACAGAAGTTCCCTTTGCTGGGTCTCTGGTCACCTGTCCCATCTCTATCCCATCTTCATGGGGGGTAAACTTGCCATTTGTGTTCACAACTGCTGGCCAATGTCTGACTTCACAGTGAAAACAGCCTCACACACTGAGCGTCAAGAGAAGAGTGTGCCTGGGACCGGGGGTCTCAGTGTCGGGAGCCTGGCTGCAGGACCCCCTGGCCCACTGAGCCCAGTTCTGGAGTCTGACCTGCTCCGGCAGAGCCCGAGCAGGAAGCCCCTCCGGCCCTTGGAGCGTGGCCCAGTGATGGGTTCGTTCCCCCACCATGACTGATCCCCTCCAAGCCTCACAGTCGGGCGCCCCCCCGCCCGAGCAGGCCCCTCTGCGCCCGAAGCCACTTTGACCAGGGTTCAAGACTCAAGGAGTATCTGCCTGGAGAGATCGGCCTCCGGGGGCTCCGTGGGGGCTCCGCTTCAGAAGGCAGACCTCAGGAGACCCTTCGGAGCACTAAGCCCCCCTCAGCCCAGCAGCTCGGCCCCTGGGCCCGCTCGACAGTGCCCTCTCGTCAGCGGCAGGCAGTGAAGCTCTGGCCCGGGAGACAGGCACCAAGCAGACCATGTGCCAACGACCGGGGCGGGAGACACACCTGCAACCGCACCTGCGGCGCCCAGGGCCCCTCTGAAAACAAACGCGGTGATTTGTGCGTTTGAAGGTGCACGATACGCCGGGGGCCTTCGAAGCAGAGGGGGCAGCTTGGAACAGATAAATGGCAAGTGCGTAGAATAATTTTAAAGGAAATGCATGAGCAACAGATGCTGAAATAATCAATAAATAGCTCGTTCCCCTTCTAATTTTAAGAGTCGGGTTATTCATTTTCCCCAAGACTTTCATTAGCCAGAGTGAACACACGCTGTTGAAGCCCCGTTCTCGTCAGAAGTGCTATTCAGAGAACATCTGTGAGGCGCAGTGGGCGCCGCCGGCTTCCTGGCCGCGCCGCCCGCTCGCTGAAGGGGCGGCCGCGCGGCGGGCCGTCCTGCGGGCCCACTCCGGCTGCGCGAGGCAGATGCTGCCATCGCTTGAGACTCAATTATCCTAAGAGGTTGAGGGAAGGGCCTCAGATGAGCCCAAACAGGAAGCCTTGCTGGAGGTTTCGAAGGCTGCTCAAAGCTGGCATTTGTGTCTGTTGAAAAGAACACAGTGAGAAGATGGGAGAGAGGAAAAACGGCGTTAAATCCGACCGAAGCTGAGTGGAACGAGGGACAAGCTCCTAGCTGGCTTTCTGTCGGACGGCAGTGCGTGGCTGAGTCAGCAGGGTACCGGCCGCGGTCAGTGTCCCCCTGAAGGACGGAGGCGACAGGAAGAGCCTGGGGGACCGGGCTGGGTGCCAGCGGGGGCTGGCCACATGGGCAGCCCGGCTCGGTGTGGTGGACAGTCAGTTTCCTTATTTATTTACTGTTGTTACCAGGTCAAAGGCGCGCGTTTGCCTGTGTGCCCACTCAAACACAGCTCGGCGTTCGTGCACGAGTCAGGGTCACTAGCTGCGGAAAGGGGGCCCAGCCCAGAGTCACAGGTGAGGTTGCCCTGTGCCCCCGGCTGGCTTCCAGGGGGTGAGGGATACAGGGGAGAACCATTCGTCACAGTGGAGTCAGGGCCGTGGTCTCCGCTGACGGACGTGCCCTCGGCAGGGCCGTCGGCCACCGCATCTGGCCCCGATGACCCCCGGTCTAGTTGGGAAAGGGTGCGGTCAGAGGGGTCCGTCTGCCTTTCTGGGCCTGGGGCTGAAGCACAACTGAGGCCTAGGTGTCGCCTCTAGTTTGAGTCTCACATGCACCAAAAAAGGACAAAGACCTGTGTGAAAAAAACACTAGCTGTTTGCCTGGAACCGGGTACTCCCTGACATGGGGCAACCTCTCATTTATGCATAAATATACCAAAGGGGTCACTAAATGAAGATGAACCTTAAAAGAAAAAACCTACAGTCTTGATATCATAGCCTTATTGGAAATAAAGAGTTGAAAATAACACAAAATTTTTATGATGTAGTTCCTGTCCTAGTTTGCTTCATCAGTAGGCTATTTCCATTAAAATGCCATTGACAGGTTGATTTATATCCTAAATTAATCTATGAATAAATTTTCTTGCATGAATCCATGAAGGAGCTTAGAAAAGAAGTTCACACAACATCAAAAAAAATGCAAAGGTGAAGGAGTACAGGTGGGAAATTAAGTTTCCTTCCAGGGAAAGATCAGCCGCACGACGGACACCGACCGCACGGTCCTCCTGAACGTCTGTTAGGCTCGGAGCCCCGCACGGGCTGGGCCTCTCACGGCCCGAGGGGGCGGGACCTCGTGGTGGCCACCAGGTCTCCCGGCCAAGATAGACCGAGGGAGCAGCTTCTGTTGTTACTAACACCCAACAAAACACATTCTCAGCAAACCCAGTCCCAGTGTCCTCATTGCGACATGCCCCGCCCGCCTGCCCCCTCGGAGCCCGGGGCTGCTGTCTCAGTCCGCAGCAGACAGGCCTCTTCTCTCATCACCATTAATAACCGACAGACGCACCCGCCCCTCTTGTGGGGACCATGTGTCATGAGCACTGGGCTCAGAATTTCCTCCCCCTGGCTCTCAACTTTCTGTCACCAGCTCCCCACTCAACATCGCAATGACTGTGGCTTTAAATTACAAGCAATAAAAAACCCTGGTAGAAAGAGATATTACCCCTTTAAGGTGCATTTTTATGACAACTCCCAGGAAAAGGCAAAGTGGCCATTTATTAAGGTAACGCCTTTCACTCCATCCTGTCTGTGCGGCAGATTTGCCTCTGGGTTCTGGGCATCGGTGCTGCCCGACGGCCACGCCGCGGCCACTGCTGACATTGGCACATCGATTCCGCAGGAGCTGCAGTAACTTAATGAGGAAAAATGCACCACCTGAGAAAGGCAGTCCTTTGGATGGATTGCCGTAGCAACGAGGCGACAAAACAGGTATTTACAGGTAGGCGAAGACCCCTTTACTGCTACCATCAAATAATTACTTGGGAAGGACCACGGAGCTTGCTTCTTTCAAAGAGGCCTGGATTTCCTAGCGAATAAGCAGGGAAAATTACAAAAAGACTTTCGAGCACATGATGAATTGACATCCACTTTTATAAATCACTTTTCGCACAAACTCAAATTCTCCTGATTAACGTTTCCTCATTTGTTTTCCTTTCAAGTGGTCTGTTAATGTTGAAATCAAATTCCTCTTCTCAAAAATCTCATGAGTGAAATTATTAATAACTGTCCCATGAAGACACCAGTCACTCGTTGGGTGTAGACGCGGTCACCACTCTAGGCCAATGCGATAAAACATCCCTTCTGTGTTTCAGGCTTCCGCTGGCTTATGCTTCGGGAAAGGACTGCAGCGTCCCCTCTGCTGAGCCCCGGGCGCTACCTACAGTTCAAGGGTAAGGCGAGAGCCCCAAGTTCCGCAAGACTGGGTCTGGATCTTTGCTGGCTCAGTCGTTACACGGATGGACCCAACCCCCCACTGAGCCTCTCTGGGTCCTTCTCATGGAGACCTGTGGCCCCCTTGCCGGGTCACAGCCGGGATCGACCGAGACAAGACAGAGGCAACCGAGGCTGCGGGTCGGGGGCACATCCAGGGAGCGCTCCCGGGATAAGCCGCAGGGGCCCACAGGGCAACGTGTCCCCACTGTGCCCTCCCCGGCCCCCTCCTCTGCTCTTTCACCAGCTTCCTAGTGTCACCGGCCAGACCAGCTACTGTCACCCAAGACCTTGTCTCAGGGTCATTGTCTCCAGGTCTTTGGGGAGACCCCGTGCAAGGCGACCCGTGCAGATCTGGACACGGGGCCAATGCCTCACAGGGGGCACCTTGCCCGACTGCGTCACCACCGCTCCAAGCGGCGTGCTCATCAGCCCGTGGCGGAGGGGGTATCCACCTCTCCTACGTCATCTGCAGGCCCCTGGCCGTGGGGACACCATGCCGCTTCTCCCCCTGTAAGCGGAGTGCGGCCTCTTTCTTTGCTGCTGCCGTCCCAGCGAGAACTCGGCTGTCCTGATGGGTCCGAAGCGGACCCCTCCTGAGAATTTCCTGAGTTTTGTGGATCTAGGAAGGGGCTTCCTAACCTGTGGCCGCTGACACTGGGGCTAGCATTAGGGCGCGGCTCTGTCCACATCAGCCCGGACAACCCCGCCGTTGAGGCTGGAAGCCTTTCTGCAGGAAGGTGAGGGGCAGACGGGCCTGAGTTGCTCACTGGGCTGGTCCACTCGCTCAGGGGACACTTGGTTTCCAAGTCGGTTGTGAATCTTCAGTGAACTTCCGCTCAGGAAAATATATTGACCACCTTTCATGTGTCGACACTGTGCTGAAAAACGAGGAGACTGAAACACTTAATTTTCTTGTCACTGACAACAAAGGTGTCAGCCGACAGTTAACAGGCAGGGCCGCACTGCGTTAGGCGGACACATGGGTCACAGGTGCTGGACACACGCCCCCTCCTGTGTCATCACTGCCCTCACGGGACCGGGAGGGGCCCAGCGGTGTGTCTGCTTAATGGAGGGCTGCCCATTCTGTGAACAGTTCCCACCTGGGACATGTTCTGCATCTGACTCAAGAGAGACAGACGCTCGGCAGGTGCAACAGATCGCGACCGGCTCAGAAGCAAAGTACAACACGGTAAAGGTGGTCATTGTGTCACACCACCCCTGAGTATAGCTTTTTCTTAGGAGCTGAAAGTTAAGTGGTTGGATGGCTCTTTCTCTTGTGCGGGTTACGGGGTGGGGGTAGAGCCCTACAGGTGTCTATGAGCCGAGCGGATTCAGGGTGGACCCTTGGACAAGGGACGTGCTGGTGTGATGCGCTCGGAGCGGTGTTTGTGGACCACAGCCAACTACCCTCGTGTGCCTCACCAGCCCGTTGCGTTTGACGGGCGACCCGTAGAAATGCAAAGCCCAACAACTGTCACTGCAGGGCCTTGTGGCACGCAGGATGCAGGGGACACCAAGATGGTATGTTTGCTTCCCGGTGCGTGTCTGTTCGTGTGACTCCCAGGCAGCACGGAGAATAAAGGTGTCGAGCCCCGGAGCTAAGGCATCGACTCTGACGGCGCAGGTCACGGCCCTTCAACGCCGCTCAACTCTCAGGACCTCAGGGGCCAATGCGCCTGTGTCCGCACGGTGTTGCAACGCGTCCTGACGGTCTCCTGGTGGTTGTGGGTTTCCTGTTTCCCTACAAGGGCCGTGTGAGTGTGAGGTGCTTCGAGTTCTTTTTAAATTAATAAAAAAGAAATATAAGCAAGACACGGGCAAAACTACAAAAGAGACTGGTAACTACATACTATATATGAATGTGGTAGATTTCCTTTATCAGAACCACCTCTTTTTATCCGAGAATGTTACTTTTTGCCATTTTCCCCATTTTAACAGGCTGTAGAACGGTCAGCAACGACCGTTCCATTTGATTTTTGCGGCACATCGGCTGGGCCTCCTCAAGTAAAACGCGTCACCAGGGGGCTAAGCCTCCTCCCGAGTGCCGTGCAGGGCTCCCGTCCTGCCAGACGCTGTTGGGGCGGGACGGGGAACCTGAGGTCCGAGGCCCGGATTAACTTACGGAGGTCCGGAGGGAGGGGCGTCCCGTGCAAAGCTGTCCCAGCCTGGCCGCATCGCCCCGTCCCCCTGCCGCTGCCTTTCTCACGCCTCCTGAAACTTCCCCGAGTGAAGAGTCTGAAGAAAAAGACCAAACGGCAACGCCGGCAGGGCCACGTGACCGCCTTCAGGGACGACCCCACGTTCCTACCCCGTGAACCACATTCCGCTGCAGGCGGGGCGCCCCTGGAATCGCCGCAAAGCATTGCAAGCTCCGCGGCCGGACAGAACCGGGGCCCCCTGACCTGCGTGGCCTTCACCGGCCGCTTGCCGTCTCTCCGAGGCTCGGCCTCCCCACCCCAGTTTACTGGCTTCTGTCTGTCATTCCGCTGGTTCGTTAAAGGAAAAACAAAGTTTGAGAATAAATATTAAACAGAAAAGGAAACCCAAACATGTGTGTGATTGCGCAGCGAATAGCACAGAGGTTCGGAGGACGGGATTGGGGGACCCCCTGGCACACCCACATTCTGGCACCCACGTCCCAGGTGTGCGACCTCCGAACCATCCTCTCGGAGCCTCGGCGTTCGCATCGGTGAACTGGGTGCACTCGCGTCTGCCCGGCGGGGCCGCTGGGACCGGGAAGGAACCGCGTGGTGCGGGAACGACGCGGTGTGAGCCGGCTCAGGGTCAGCACTCGCGGGACCTGGCAGTTAGGATGCAATAGCATTTCACGGTGTTTTGTAATAGTTCTTGCTCCCGGAGAAAGGAATCTCTCATGCAAACATCCATGTCTGAACTTCATGCCCTGAGTTTATTCCTGTTCTTGTAAAAAACATTCCACACCAAAAGCGAGGGGCCAAACTCCTCTTAGACGCGGGGAACACGCTCAGCCTCGGCAGTGGCCTGGAAGGACACCTGCCCCAGCCAGGGGCTGGCTCTCTGTGGACCGGCCCCGGCACGGGCAGCGTCCCTCCCCACGTCCCGCGGCCGAGGCCGGCCTGCCTCCGGATGGCCGGCGCCCGGGGAAGAAAAGGCAGGCGGGCCGGGGCCCCCGCCAGGGACAGGCGGTCCGTTTTGAATTCAGGGAGGGTCCCCAGGTAGGCATTTCTGGAGGTTTGGACTCAACCCCCACCCTGGCCAAAACTCCGGGGAAAAATAGTGACTTCTCTTCACAAACACATAGGATTCTTTCGATCAGACAGGACCGCACGCCAGCCATGGGCATCTGGGCAGAACTGAGCCTCTCACGGCCCCGCAGCAACAGACACACACGCACAACTCCCACCGCCTCCACACAAAAGGGGCAACAAGAATGAGAGAATAAAAGTAACTTGCAGCAGAAGTGATTCTGCAGGAATCATTTTTATGGTAAAACCGGGCAAAACCCCCTTCCTTAGACAAACTCCCACCCGTGTAAACACGGACACCTTGGACGTTGCAAGAAGAGGAGAGTGTGTTACACGTCTGTGTGGACATTTCTCGCTGAGGGACTTCGAGGTCCCCTTGAGCAGCAGCCCTGGCAGAGCGGGGCAGGCCGGCGGCCCGTCCCCACGGAGCGACCGCCGGAGCACGGCATCGCCACCAGGCCTCCCAGCGTCAGGAACGTGACTTTTTAAAATTCTAGTCTTTTCAGAAAGCCTGAGCTCCCCCTGGGATTCCCTGAGTCAACTTTTCTGCCTGAGAAAGTTTTCGTGGGGATGCATATGCATTTGCTCTACCCATTTTCTGTTTTAGTGATTTGATGGGGCTGATCTGTGGCTACGCTGGGAACGGAGGCCCCGGTGGAGAGCCGAGCGGCGCTCAGGTTTCAGAACCGTGTTGGCTTTGCCTCCAGAAAAAAGTCCCAGGGAAAGGACTAAACCTCCAACAATTATTTCACCAAAAATTGTATTAGCTGCAAATACTTTAACTTGATGTATTTTGCTAACTTCATTAATTACATTAGACTTTTGCAGAAACCATTTTTATCGGCTAAGATTTTACTGCCTTTTAGGGAGATTTTACTACGTAAAGGCTGTACTGAAAGTTGTATGTGAAGATATTTGAATTACATTTTCTATTCACTGCATAATGTGATTTTATAGAAAGTAATTATATTTGAGCCCATTAGAAGAGTCTCAGAACCCTTCCTCCCATAACTAAATAAACGCACGCACACGCAGAAATGCATCTTCTCTGATGACAGTGCTGTAAATTTTCCCTTTTCCCTACGACAACCCCGTTTGGCAAGAAAGGGAACGCACTGCAAAATTATTCAGAGTGGATGAAATTCAGGGCAGCAATTCCATGAGTACCTCCCACCTTAGAAACTGCGTTAATGTGTCGAACCATCAAGATCGCTGAGGTGCAGGTGGGGTCGAGCTCCCATCACCACCGCTGCCACGGTGCAGTCGGTAGCACGCGGCACTTATGCAGAGGCCCGGCGTCCCGGGGCTGGGGGGCTGCTTGCCCCCCGGAAGACAGGCCCATACGGAGGGCCCACGTGAGGACAGCAAACAAGCTTCACCACACAGGCACGTCCAAGTGTCAGGCCGGCACGTGCAGGCCACACACCCACGCCCGGACGCAAGGCCCAGACACGGTGAGGTCCGAACAAGCCGGGCCCGCGTGTTAAGCGCACTGGCTAGAGTCAGTGCCGCAGGGCACCACACCCTCGGATGAGCCCCTAAGACAGGCGGCGGGCAGAGCCTTCACTCCATCTGTCACTCGACACGAGCTCATCACACGGCAATGGTTTGAATAAAGTGGCCTCTCAAAGTCTACATTCACCTGGAACATCCAAACTACCTGGTTTGGAAGTGAGTTCTGCGCATGAGTAATCAGTTAAGGTGAGGTCCCCCTGGATGGGTGTGAGGCCCTCATCAAAGGACCGGAGTCTGTACGGAAGAGGAAGTGCAGACACGCATGGGAAAACGCCACATGGCCGTGGTCGTGGCCGTGGGGTGCAGACTGGAGCAATGCACCCGCAAGCCAAGGGGTCCCCTGAGCCGAGAAGAGCAGGAAGACCCGCACCGCAGAGCCCGCAGAGCGCGCAGCCTCGCCGGAACCTCCACTTTGGACTGGGGTGAGAGTGAAGGCCTGTTGTTTTAAGTCACCCAGTTTGTGGCACATGGTGACAGAAACCCTAGGAAACCCACTGCCCCGCTGTGTGCCTGCACTGGTGTTTCGAGAGCTGACACACCACCAGCAAAGTGCCTGTTCTCACGCACTGGCTTCTCTCCTGGGTAAAACATGAGGCCGAAGGCAGGGTGCACACCCGTGATACATGACACACTACGATCTGACAACGGCGGTGGGAAAATGGAGCTGGAAAGACAGAGGAAGCTGGAGGGAGGGGGCTGGCCTTTTGAGCAGCGTGATCAGGAAGAGCTTATGAAGGAGGGGCATTCGCTCAGACCGGGGGCAGCTGAGGGCGGTGGCCACGCGGATGCCTGAGGGAAGGGCCTCCTGGGCCAGCAGGCCGCGCACCGCGGTCCGAAGGTGGGCGCGTGGCCGGGGCCGTCGAGGGGCCCGTGGGACCGGGGCGCAGAGAGGCCCGTGTTGTCGGTGGGGGAGGGTGGGTGGCCCGGTGTCCGGCTGGCGTGGGCGCCTTTGACGGGCCCCCTGCTGGTGGCAAAGAGAGGACGGGGAATGCAAATACAGTCTGTTTTACTCCTCAGTTCTGTCTTTGCTTTCTTTCCACGCAGGTTTAAGCTACTAAGTTAGGGGCGACATCTTGAGAAAAAGGGAATTATGTCTCAGTGGGGAAAAGTCATCCTGGAATCAAACAGCTCTCGGTTTGAGCTGCAGCCCCACTATTTCCTTGGTGACCCGGGGAACGTTTTCTTCTGTTACGTCATCTGGAAAATGCACTTCCCGGCAATGTCGGGGGGGACTCACCAATTAAGGCACATAAAGCGCCTTCCTCAGCGCGAGCACGTGACAGAAGAGGGATCTGGCCATGACGGGTTCCTCGCGGCACACGCCTTGTAGGCCCGTTTCACGTCTGTTCACCATCACAAGCCTCTCTCCGCAACCTTCAGCCCGTTCCCTCGTACACGTCATCACAGTGCAAACGTTTAATTATTAAAAGACAGAAGGAATGAGTGAATGAATGCATGAAGGACTGGATGGGTCGATGGGAGAGTGGGTGGGTGGGTGGGTGATGGGCGGATGGACGGACAAATCTCAAGATGTGTCTCCTGCTTTCCAGTCTGCTGGGATGTCCTTTCTCTGTGCTCTTCAGCAATTTCCGCTTGCCTCTGTGGTGGTCTCACTCTCATTTACCAGGCTGTGAGCACCTTGAGGTGTCCCGCGCACTCCCTAGCAATTAGTGTCATTAATTAAATTTAACCCGGTCAATAGGACGGGAAGCCCGAGCTACAACCTCCGAGCTCCGCTAGGCTTCCCTCGTCCGGCAGCCCCGTGAGCCCTTCCTTCCTCGGTTCAGGAGCTGCTGCGGCACTGCCGGCTGGTTTCTTAAAATTGGTTAAGGTTCAAAAAAAAGAAAAAGAAGAAGGATCTGGTGTTAGCACAGTACAAATTGGGAGTTTCTTAAAAGCAGTCGGGTACATAATTGAAAACTAATTGAATGTTCTAATCCATATGCATGAAAAACAATTTGCATTGCTTCATTATTTAAAAGCAGAATAAAGATGAGGATGTAGTGGGAATCGGCATGAGGAACGTTCCTCTGAGATTATCCACAAAAAAAACACAACAGCTTAACTCTTCAGATCTTGGAAACATACAGGGTCTGACACCAGTAACGCCCCTTTTTATTACAAAATCTTTTATTGCAAAATCGTAAGCACGTCATTCTGTAACATAACAATGTCACACTGAAGCACACCCTGTGACATTTTAGGTGAAATATTCAAATTAAAACTATAAATTTTTAAGCCTATATTATTACCCTACCAACCACACTCAAACAGGTGTTACTTCTGCCAGAGCCTGTATTTTGGAAATATCTAAATGCCACAAATAACCTGTGTTTTGACATTGATTTCAGATGAATAAAAATTGTATCAGACTTGATCATACCCACATTGTACTTTATAACAGAATTCCACGCATGTCTCCATTGAGCGTGTCTCCCCCAGGGCCGCCCAGCCTTTCGGTGTCGCTGGGCCACCCTGGAAGGAGAAGGGTTGTCGTGGGCCACACGTTAAATACACAAACACTAATGAAAACTGATGAGCAAAACAAAAAAAGGTTTTAAGTAGATCTACGACTTTGTGTTGGGCCGTGTTCACAGACACCCTGGGACGCACGCGGCCCGCGGGTTTCAGGTGGGGTGCCCCCGCTAGGCAACGCAAAAGAGCTCCGTGCGCCAATAGCTCACACTGAAGCCTCCCTGACGGTGTTTCAGACAAACAAAAGGAATTTAGTGGACGGGAATTAACAGAATGCAGAACATTCTATAGCCCCCACCCCGGAATCAGGCTTCCATCTGGGTGGAACTCTGTGCTGGACACTCTGACATAAATTTGGTGCCTAATTGAGATGTGATTCAAATAGTCATGAACTCTCTTCAGAGGGTCTCGCTTATTCTCTTTCTAAAACAGCCCATAACAACCGCACAGTGAGATCCGGCTCCACTTAATGTTTTGAAAGCTCTGCTGTTCAGACAGGCTGGCTTATATTGTCCTCAATAAAAAGAGTATTTACTGAGAGACTTATTTCTGGTAAGAGGGAGGAGCCGGGAACCGGGTTTGCCCTCCCGTCTTAAACAGCTGGAAACAATAGGAAGCCGCGCGAGAAACCATGTCTCAGACACTGGCGACCCTCTGAGTTAGAGACGCTCTCCTCACTGGCCACGAAGGTGAGGGACCGGGGGTGAGAGACGAGGAGCCATGCCCTGGGGCCCCACCGCACTCAGGGGGATAGGCAAGATTCACAGAGAGGTTTTGTCACTTCCAGAACCCGCTTCCTCCCACGGCACCTCATCCGGCAGTGCAAGGAGCAAAGCTTTTCAAACCAAGGGCACGGAGAGAACACCCTCAGGCGTGTAAAGGGGCGAAGCCCATCACAGGACAGTCACCGCGGGCCGCTCCTTGCGTGATGTCCTGGGCGTGGACGGCCCTGGCCCCGTGGCCTCCCATGCTGGGCCGAGTCTTCTGCACGGTTCTGAGGTCGCCGTGGAGCCGTCCACGCAGTGCGGGGACTGTTCACAGCTCTGGAGGACACCTCGGGTAGGACCGGGTCGCCTGCCAAACCCTATTCCCCATCTGGAGCCATTGTTTCCGGGTCACGTGGATCCAGCGAACTGTAGTCAATAATTCAGTGCGTTATCGTCTGTGATCGATTACAAATCTGCACATTTTTCGTGCCCAGCAGCTCACATCTGTTCCTCCGGCTCTTTCACAAGCCGCCGGCGGGGCTTGTCCGCAGGCCACGTGGGAGGTGTTCCCAAAATCCAAGGACCCTCAGAACGAAGGGGCCCCACAGCCTGCCCATCTCGCTCGCTCGCTCACCCCCGGGACCCTCCCCGGTTAGCCCGCCCAGATTCGCCCGTGCCCGTCACTGTCCCGGCTCCCGGAAATGGAGGGCCGAACAGCCCCGGCGGAGAGGCCACCGTCCCCACCCAGCCGTGCTGCCCCACCTTTCCTGGTCGTGGCCGGTCCCTGCGGTTTAAACAGAGCTCATTGAAAGCCTCCTCCACGGCGCCTTCTGGGAAGTTAAAGGCCAATGAGGGAAACGAGCGAAAGCCGTCTCCTAAGCCGTGTCCTTAGCTCCGTGAGCTAAGATGGGATGGACAGTGAACGCCCCAGAGAACCATCCAGAACGCTCTGGAGTAAATAAGGAACAGGACGCATTCTCTCGGGAGCCCAGTGAGGCTCCAGGGGACACTCCCGTTTCCCCACTGGTTCACCGACTTCCCCCCAGAGACGAGCCGTGATGAAAACCAGCGGGGACGGAGGAGCTCTCAGGGTCCAGCGACCACAAAACCATCAGCCCCCGGATGCTGCCCACGCCGGGGGCCCTGAGCAAGAGGGGGAACTGCCCAACTCCTAAGGACTTACCTGGGGCGGGGGCAGGGGGTGGGTATCAAAGTATTCGGGAGAGAAGAGAAATAATGCCGCCGTCCAGGTGCATTACCACACAGACGGCTCGGCAAGGGCGGGCCGCGGGGCGGCGCAGGGTGGGGAGACGCACGTGTCCCTCCCCGGGGCGCTGAGCTTCGCACCACGTGACCGACGACGACGCGGTTCAGAGAAGGTAGGAACGCTGCCGAAATGGAAAAAGGCGAGAAAAATTACACGCACCCTGGTTGCAAAAGTACCACTGGAGGATTCACAACCCTCCTCGCTGTGCCCCTCGGGGAACCGCTTCTGGATCTTTCTGTGGCCATTGCCACAGGCTGCCCCTACGCTGTCCTGTCCCCACGTCGTCCTGTCCCCAGATGCAAGCTGTCATCAAGGACCCTGGTCGGTGGTTTCTCTGCCGCAGGAACTTCCCCCACCAGCGCCTGCAAACTCTCTCTCCCACTTCCCCAGTCTCCGAGGGTGTCGCCTCTATGACCCACGTTAACAAAACCCCGTCCCCGCCATGCGCACGCACATACGCACACACGCGCACGGTACAGAAGGGCCCGGTGGCCGGCCACGCATGAAAACAGCCGACAGCACTGAGCGAATGGCCACTCAAGGGGCTCGGGCAGAGAAACGAAGGGGTGGCGAAGGGCCGGGGTCGGGAGGTGGGGTCTGGGAACAAGCCCCGAAAGTGGAGGAGCGAGCGGAGAGGTCAGAGGTCATCGCCTGCTTCCCTGCACTGAGGGCCCAGCACTGCGTGGCCACCCGGTGGAGGGCCCTGATCAGAAAGGCCCCCAGCACCCAAGAGGGTCCCCGTGGAGACTTCCTGGGCTCACTGTCGCAAGGCCGGCAGCACCCCGGGGCGCAACTGGGGGCGGGGTTCCACCCTCATGGCTCTCTGCCCAGTCTGCACTGTGCCCTGTCTGTGCCCCTCCCCAAGGTGACATGTTGAAATCCCCGCGGTCAGCGACACGTCCTCCCCGCTGACCCTTTGCTGCCGTCAGGAAATATCGGCTCCTGAGAACCGCCGCAGGTCCCGGTGGCTGCAGCCACCCCACTGGGCAACGTCGAGGACAGGACGTGGCCAAGGATGCCGCCCTCACGGGCTGCTGACCTAAGACCTCCATCCCCATGGCAACAGCCCCGCCTGCTGGCCCTTTACACTGAGGGCTTGGATCTGACCCTGCGCGGCCCCTAAAGCTGCCCTCGGGGGGCACCCCGAGTGTCTGGAAGGCGTGTGCCCTCCGGCTCAGCCTCAGCCTTGCCGGAAGGGGAGTCTGGCGGGCAGGGCGGGGCCAGGTTGTCACAGCCAGAAGCCACCCTAAGGGGCCCGAGTCAGCGTGGCCCACGTGGGGGTGCCGCCTCCCGCAGCCTGAGCGGGAGCAGAGATGGCCGAGGAACGGTCAGCACCGTGACCCTTTCAAATCATCTCTTTTTGAGCAGGAAGGTGCTTTGAACCTTTTTTTAACCTTTCCGGGTGTCGCTGTCACCCTTGTCTCGTGACTGAACATAGCGAGGAAATGCAAGTTTCCCTGTGCTGTCACTTGCATCTGATTAGAAGCTCTCTTTGACTCTTCTCGCTTTACTTCTCTGCAGCCATCCGCTCTCCTGAGTTGTAAGGTGTTAGAGCATGGCAGTGGGGGCGCACAATTGGTTAAAAAAATGATGAGACACGTTGTCACCTCTACACTGAATCACCAGTGACTTCAGCTCCTCAGAGTACGCTAATCAGAGAGACATGGGGACAACTGCAGGCGGGATGCCCGACCTCAGCATGGGAGGTCGGGGTGGGGGCGCGGTGCACGCTGCGCTCGCCCCCTGTCACGACCGCATCAAAGCCACAGCTGAAGTGAGAACCACCCCACCCCCGGCAGCCACCTGAAGCCTCGATGAACAGCCCTCCTGCAGCTAAGGAGACACAAAGATGCCACGTCGACACTGGTAGGAGGGACAGAGGCACGGAACACGCCGCCCCTCTCCCACTCTGACGGAGAGGGGCGGGGCAGGACCCCTGGGCTGCAGAGGCCCCCGTGAGGAGGCGGGGCCCCAGCCCCACGCCTGGGCTCCCAGCGCGGAGCACCTGCGCCAGGAAGAGGAATCCGCACAGCAAAGGCTGTGGGGCTCGGCGGGGTCTCCACCCAGGTGAGACGGAGGGAGGGCTGCTGCGGACCCAGGAGTCCTCTTCAAGGACCCGGGCACCGACTCAGTCAAAAACACTCCCCGCAAGCTCCAGGGGACTTGCGGGGAGGAACCCAACTGTTTGACTCCAGGCCGAGGCCCAAAGGGCACCACCCTCACCCCAGGGCCAGCAGGCACCAGCGGTCCCCTGCGAGCCCTCCCCCCGCAGCTGCAGGCGCAGACCCGAGTCTCCCCTGACCTGCCCACCCCATCTGCCCCACCCTGGGGTTCTCTGAGACACCCCCCCAACCAGCTCACAAGCCCCGCCGGACCTCTTTCTGAGGTTACGCCACACAAGCGGCCCACCTTGCTAAAATACCTCAGAGGCCCGTCCACCCCAGCGAGCAGCCGCCGGCCCGGCCCCCAGCACAACCACTCCCAGGTGCCCCCAAGCCCAGCACAGGCAGCTGCAGCCCAGAGACCCCTCCGTAGCTCCTACCAGGTGGCCCAGGCCAGACACAGGCAGCCGCTGAGCTGGGCCTGCCGCAGCACACGTCCCAGAAGCCTAAGGGCCGGCACACCAGGGGGCGGGCTTCAGACTGCACGAGGGCACCGCCCAATCAGCTCCAAAACCGACTCACCTGGAGCGGGGACGTGGTAGGCACCTGAGCCCCATTAAAGCAAATCAGTGGGGTCAGCAGCGGCCGAACGGCTGGTCTGCTGAAGTCATGACCACTGCTCCCAGCCACTGACCGGCCAGCAGCACCCAGGGTTCAACCACACCAGGAGGGCACACGCCACCTGCACAAGAGACACCCCTGGAGCGCGCGGCTCGGGTGGCCAGGGAGCCTGCAGCCCTGGGCCCCGCAGGACAGGGGGTCGCCCCGCCAGCCCACAGGACGGGGCAGCTCTGCCTGATGCACAGAAACAAACACAGGGAGGCAGCCAGAATGGGGGTGCAGAGAGACGCGTCCCCCGTGAAAGAACTAGACAAAGTTCCAGAAAAAGCGCTGAAGGAAGCAGGGCCAGCGAGAGTCCCAGACACTGCTGATGAGGGCGCTCTGCGAACCTGGGGGAGAGCGGACGAGCTCAGTGAGAACGTCGGCGTACACAGCAGCATAAAACAAGCCGTGAGAATGATGACAAGGAACCAGTCACAGTGAAGACCACAATACCTAACGTGAAGAAGACACTAGAAGGAGAACCCAGCAGGTTAGATGAGGCAGACGACTGAATCAGCGACTAGGAACAGAAGGTAGCAGGAAATACCCAATCGGAGCAGCAAAAGGAAAAAAAAAAATCAAAGAAATCAATGTAGTGCAAGGGACCGCTGGGACCACGCCGAGCACGACAACAGTCTCACCGTGGGAGCACCCGAAGGAGGCGGCAGTGAGCAAGGGGCCGAGAGCCCGTGCGGAGAAACGGCGGCTGAGCACGGCCCTCACCTGGCGAAGGAGACAGACACGCGAGTCCAGGAGGCTCAGAGAGGCCCACGCCAAGACACATCGTAATTACAATGGCGAAGCTTAAAGAGAAAGACGGTCATTGGGTTGGCCAGAAGTTCGCTTGGCTTTTGTTCCATACGATGGGTCTAGTGGTGCTTAGTTGTCTTCAACTTCATTCGAAACAGTTTTGTTAGGTCGCATTGTGACAGCTGTTGTGTAAGACACACATTTTTTTAAAAAAATCAAAATTGGTGAGTTTTTCTGTAGCCATTTTAATATTTTAGATGGAAGAAAATACGCAACACTTTGGCATGTTACGCTTTGTTATATCGAGAGAGGTAGAAACACAACTGAAACACAAAGACGTGTGCAGTGTATGGAGAAGGGGCTGTGACTGATTGAACGTGTCGGCGGCGGTTTGCAAAGTTTTGTGCTGCAGGTTTCTTGCTGGACGATGCTCCCTGGTCGGGTAGACCCATTGAAATTGGTAGGAATCGAGACATTAATTAATGATAATCAACGTTATAGCACACGGGAGATAGCCGACCTATGTCAAACATCCACATCAATAAAGTTATTGGTGAAAATGAAAAATGCGTCTTTCGTTGGAAAAAACCACACAGGCTTTGTGGTCAGCCTACAAGGGAGCGCCCCTAAAACTCTTAGCTGATTTCTCAACAGAAATGG
This sequence comes from Mormoops blainvillei, assembly GCA_004026545.1. Lineage (NCBI taxonomy): Eukaryota > Metazoa > Chordata > Mammalia > Chiroptera > Mormoopidae > Mormoops > Mormoops blainvillei. Next base: position 37,923 of record PVJD01010809.1, read on the forward strand.
AAGGAAACAAAGTGAAAAGGTCATACTCTCGTGGGACGCGGAGTCAGGTCCGCCGATGCCCAGCCGGAAGTGTCCGGACCCGCTGCCCCGCCCTGGCTTGCAACCCCAACTCGGCCCAGTGCACACGAATCCAAGTGCAAACGAAGTCCCCATGTGATCCCGTTTGGGCAGAACATGGCCCCTACGGTCCAGGGTACGGGAGGAGGGGGAACCCGTGTCTGACACCAGCACGACACCCCACGAGGTCCATCTGAAGCCGTGTCCCAGTTCTTCATGAAAAAAACCGGAAAGCTAATACGCAACACAATTTGGTAACAGATGAAATTCAGCAACACAAAGTCACACCCAGGGGACATGAATGTCACAGGAAAATGGAATCCCTAATGTCGCTGTTTGAAAGATGTGCTCATGAAATTTCTACGCGTTTCTAACCAAGGAATTTCGCTGCTTCGAGACATGCACTGAGCTCAGGGGACCCTGTGTTCTCCTTAAAACACGTTAAACAAAAACAGGGCAGCATCGCGGATGCGGCGGCGAAATGTCGCCTCCACCACGACAAGTGCGGCACATAATTAAGAAAAAATGCTCCTGACTTCCCCAGCCACTCGAAGCCGCCTGCAGCAGGAAACATTTACCCTTTAAAGCAGCGATTCTCTCTGCGACACAATGACGACACCATTCACTCCACCCAGACGGGGAGGCCTCAGGAACCTGCTCCCCCTCAATCTCGCTCGGACTGTGACGTTTAGAAACACAAAGGTGTCTGACCTACAGGGCGGCCTGGGCCCCTTTACCCTGAAGGCTCCAACAGTCTGAGGCCCCGGACGGCCCAAACGCAGTCCCGCAACTCGATGTAGCCCAGTTTACTCAAGGCGTTCAAATCGATGGAATTCCGTTCCCGCGTGAAATGGCCAGAAAGCCCACTCTGTGTCCCCACAGGGGTGCCTGCTGGCCGTCCGTCCGGCATCTGTGTCACCCTTCTTCCGCAGAAGTGCCACATCACTGCCCACACTGACGCCACGCCGGGTGACCGGCTACGTCAGCACTCCTGGCCAACGTCACGCAGCCCAAGCCTGTAGGTCAGACTGCCAGGCGACCTTTGAAACGGCGCCTTTGCCCTCCCATCGGGTTCCTCCCTTTTGCTGCTTGAAACACGGTGACGGCTGGCGCTCCAGCAGCCACTTGGGACCAGAAGAGGAACCATGAAGACGGCAGAGCCGGGCACCGAAAGGCGGCACAGCCTCTACATCCAGGTCGCCCGGACAGCAGGCGTCAGACGCCCACTTCTCACTGAACATCGCTGGTTTTCTCTGATACTCCCTCTCCCTCAAATGTCCTTTCCCCGTCTCCACGGGCAGAGGTGCACCCCGAGGTAAGTGTCCCATGAAGCCGGTCCCCTCCCTCTTTAGAAGGAATCACACCTGCGGCCACTGGCCCCAGGGCAGGACGTGTGTGTGGCCCGAAGACCACACCTTCCCTCCCCGCCTGGCCGCGCACCTCAGGGACGAAGCCTGCGGCTTCCTCACCTCGCCCTCCGTCCTGTGTCTCCAGTCCCCGCCGTCTACGGACGCCCGCAGAGCGGCTCAGCGGTGCTGAAGGAGAGCGCGTGCGTGGGTGCGTGCACAGGCCCGGGTGCCGGGGAGGGCTGTGACACGCCATCCACAGGCCGTCACTGCGCCAAAACAGTGCAAACTAACGAGAGGCCTGCAGCGGGCTCGTGGTCGAACCAGCTGGAGAATCATGCACGTCTGCTTCCCCCGTCTGGGCGGGAGACGAGTGGTCCGAGTCTCTGTGTCGTCCTCATAAACGCACAGTGGACGCGGGGCGCACACACTGTGGGATGAGGTGGCGTGACCGTGGGGGCTGTTGTCCAGCTCCGTGACCCCCGAACCACGCGGAGGAGGGCGCGACTCCCCTGTTCTCCCCTATCGTAAAATAGGATTCTTATTTGCTTTTCACAGGCCTGGGTGTGCGTGGTGCCTTTCATACGCTGCCTGTTTAATCACCCAGACGAAGGCAAACCCTGTGCTAAGGCCGCATCGTGGGGGCCGCGTGACCCCCGTTAGGTGCGCCTCACTCACTACTGTCCCACGCGAGCGTTTCCAGAGCGGCTCCTGTGTTTAGAAGTCTCGCCTGTGTGACCTTAAGACAAATGTTTAACTCCAAAGTCATAAAATATCTGCATAATTTATAAATGCAATGGCATTTTCGACAATAACGTAGGACTTGACCTTTTGTGGCCAGCCTTCCGGGATGCGGCATTTCAGCCCGTGGGGTTTCCGTTTTCTCCCTGTTTCCCGTTCGAGGGCCCACCTGGAAGCCAACGTCAGCTGCTGCAGCGCCATGACCGGGAAAGAATCCCTCAGAGCAGAGCCTGACAGAGCACAACTTAATTAAACGTTAACTTTCTTAAGCTGTCGGGCATCTGGAAAAGCCGCGTTTCCTCTTCACCTGAACAACTGGGTGCCCCGAGGAGGCAGAAACCTGCCGGCCAAACACAACTGCACTCCAGGTGGAGAGCCACCGCGCAGCTCACCTGCTCATCGCAGGACACACTCAGCCGCATTTCACCACTGTGTTTATTGAATCAACGGCAATATGAACGAAAGATCACACCGTCCTTCCGACAACCGGCCAACGTTAGAATTAGGGAAGAGAATCGTAAAACTTTTTAAAGAAAGCGTGATTCCTAGGAATCAGATCATTCATGGGAAACTACCCAAGGCTGCCCCCAGCCCACCCGTGTAAAACGCCTTCAGCACAGGACGGTGTTCAGGGAGGGGGGGTCTCAGTGAAATCCTGCTTCTGTAAAGAAATGTCACAAGAAAGTGTTTTCCTCTGATTGCAACCTACGGTTACTCACAAACTTAATTGGATAAGGTTAAATTTTAAGCTAAGGGCCGCGCGGTCCCCCATGGAGGGTTCAGAGAATGCTAGTCACAGAACTTTGAGAAAAAGCTTAACTCAGAAGCGCCTGCCCGGGCACGGCTGTCGGCAGCAGGCGCGCTGGTCGGACGGGCTTGACTGCGTTTCAGATGCCAACTCCCAGTGGACGCCGCCTCCTAGGGCCACGTGTCAGCCGTTCATATAGGAAGAGACTTGGAGGACAGTAATTCTGACATCTTTAGAAATGCTTTTAATGTTTGCAATTAATATTTGTATGCTAACTATCGATCGTGCTCATTGTGTCTGTATAATTAGAATGTAACGAGCTATCTCTTCAGTCACGGGTTATCTCACTGGAATGTGCATCCGGATGACCTGGGGGGGCGTCCTCAGAGCCCAGGCTGTGGGGCCCCCGCCGGCATCTCGGGCCCGCTGGGCCCACGGGAGCTGCTGCAGTAGCTGAAGCCTGCGCACTTAAACTAGTTTGCGAAAGGTCGCTGCTAACCCAAATTAAGAAAAAGAAAATATGTTTACATCACATTTATTCTACACTCCCCTAAAATTACAAACTGTGAAATTCGGGTAAAACTTTTATAAATGATAGAGTACTAAGTTCAATTTATTTAATTCTGCTAAAGCGTTGACTAAAAAGGTCTCTAATTCCTATTTTCTAAAGCATCTTTCAGATGAAAAGAAGGGCAACATTTTTCGTGGCATGTCACATAACGTCATCCACTATGAGGAGTAGTCTGCGTTTCAATCACTCGGTTTTCACGTAGACGCCTGCGCGCACGTCCAGGATAAAGACGACGACGGTGACAGCCCTGGGTCTTTCTTCCAGCACCAACGTCGGGGACGTGTCTCGCCTCGGGGGCCTCAGGTTCCTTAAAAGTAAACGCAAATGTTTGCAACAGACGACGTCCAACGGCCTCTCCAGCTCCGAGCTGCCGGAGTTCAGACTCTGACCCCACTTGCACCCGGTGACCGAGAAGCCGGCCCGTCCTGGGCGCGGCAGGGGGCTACAGGGCCATGTCGGAGGACCGCCCGAAGCCTGCAGGGAAGAGAGACCGTTCCAGTTGTTGGTCATCAGTGAACAGAGTTTCAAAGCGGAAAAGGAAGCAGAGTGAGATCTGACGGCAGGAAGCGGGTCCCCCGCCCCTGCTCTGGTCTCTCCCAAGGCCGTCGTAAGGACGACACGGCTGCCCCCCTAAGCACCTTCTCTGGGCTCAGACGGGCAGCCGGCGGGGCTGGCAGCTGGCGGAGGGCGGATCAGGCGTGGCTGGCGTGGCCGGCGGCCCAGCAGCGAAGTTGATAAAGACCTGAAAGGGCGGCAGCAGCCATTAGCCTTTGTACTCCAGCCTCAGGAGGGACGCCCTTCCCGAGGGAAACCCCAGACCAGTCGCTCGCCCCGCCCTCTCCTGAATCGCCACAAATGGGTCAATCCTGAAGTCAGACCCCTGGGATGATGGACATTTCTGGGCAACAATAAATCGCCTGGGGGCTCTCCGTGTCTCCAGTCGCCTTTGGGATGAAGCTGTGACTTAATCTTCTATCTGGACACTCTAGGTAAACCAAGTCCCTTTCTTCCCAAGTCAGCGACCACTCAGTTCCAGGGCGCCCCTCGGCCCCCCGGGCTGGGAGGGGATGGTGCGGTTCACCCACTGGATGGTCAGCGTCACTGAGGGCGAGTACAGCACGGTCCTGCAGGGACCCTGGGCAGAGGGCTGGCAATAATCGCCCCCCTCCCATCCTCCTCATCTGCTTTTGTGACCCCAACAGTGGCGCGCTCAGGGAAACGGAGACCGGCGATGTGACCCCTGGGGCCGGGGCTCCTTCCAGGGACCCTACCTGCTCCAGGGTGGTCTGGTTAACGGAGTAATGCTTAATGCGCCACGCGGACTTATTCCTCTCCAGCACTTTGAACAGGTCAGCCAAGCACTCCCACCCCTTCGGCACGTGATACTCCAGCAAATTCCGACGCCGCCCCTGGAAGCCCAAACAGGAAAGGGTCACGTGATAAACAACGACTGAACAAGATCGATCCCACTCAGTCATGTCTCCAGTAAATGGTCAGGAATGACAACTCCCCACGAGTCCTCTCTGGACAGTAGTCATCCCGCGGGGTGAGCAGCTGTCCATCGTCACCAAGTGTACCTCCCAGGAGATACTGAACAGTTCCCAGCGTCCTTCACTCTCAAATGTGCCGTTGGGGGCAACGGAGGCTGTTTCGGAGGGTCCCCTGCAGGGCACCTGACGTGAGAGTGTGTGCCCTGCACAGCCTGCTCTGGCCCGGTCACTGTTGAAGGAGGTAGGTCACCGCTACCATGAGACCCCACCCGCTGGAAGCAATGACGAGCCCGCACTAGCGTCCCAGAGAACAGAGACGGTGCCTCTCAGTCGCTGACACGCAGTGTGGTTCGGGTCCGGCAGGTGGGACCTGGGAGCCCGCGGGTCTGAGCCAGAGGTGAGGATGCCGCTGGGCTGGGGACCACGCACCGCACTCCTAGGGGCGGCGGGACCGGTGGCACCGCTGCTGCTGGAGAAACAGCGCCTGCCCCCATCCGCACAGGGGCGTGGCCTGTCCTGAGGGACAGGAACCAGGCGTGCAGCCCGGCCCACAGGCGAGGGGGGTGCGACTGCCAGCTCCTCAGGACGACCCGCCCGGCACAAGCAGGGTGCCGTCCCGGTAGTCGGCAGGGACTCGGCGCCGCGCTGTGTGTGGGGGGAGCTGCGGCCCCTCCTTCGCCAGGAGGCCAAGAGGACAAGCGGCATCTTGAACCAGCACAGAACTGAACAAGTGCGTCTGTGAAAACTTTCGGCTGAAAGCGGGACGCACGCAGGACGTCAGCCCTACCTTGAACCGGACGCCCGGGAAATGGAGCTGCAGGCAGGCAGAGACGGCGGCGTACGGGGCCCCTTCCTCGCAGACCCACACTTTCACGGTGTGCCCGTCCCCAAACCTGAGAGGGGGACGAAATTGAAGCACGGTTACTACGCCAGGGACCCGAGGCGGGCCGATTCCGAGTCCATCTCCAAGGGAGGCAGTGAAAGAAAGCAACCGCTCCCAACTGTCGGGAGACTCTGGATTCTCCGACGTGTATTCAGAAATTAATTGCGACTCAGGTAGTTTGCTCTAATTCAACTTACACTGACACAGAAGCTGATCTGGGGGCGGGGCGGTAAATCATCAAATCCTGGAATCGACGCCCGTTTGATAAAGAGGGGGGATGAAATGAGGACGGACAAAGCCACGGCGGCCGGGGCGTGGCCAGGGGCAGAGGGAGAGCGCGGGCGGCCCCGCCAGGCAGGGCCTGATCGCACGAAACCCCTGTCCCAGCTGTAGGCCTGGCGGCGCTGCGGGCGCCTCCCAGTGCCCGAGCGGGCCCCGCGCCTGAGGGACCCCAGAGAGTGCCCGCCGAGAACGTCCGGGGCTTCCGAGAGCCGTGTCATTCCCCTGCTGCTGCCGGCGGCTGGGCGCGGGCCCGTAACAGCACCTCTACGGACGCCTGCCAAGCAAAGGGGGAGCACATGAAGGGGGTTTTAAGTGCCTGTATTAAAAATAGGCAAGATCGCAGACGGCGACCTGACCCATCACCTTGGACACCGGTGAAAGACGCAAGAGGCGTGACCACCACCTACGGCTCAAGAAGGAAGGAAATCATAAAGATTAGGTGGAGATTAATGGGACACAAAACAGAAAAATCAATGAGACAAAAACGTGGTTCTTTCGAACGATCAGCAAAATTAACAAACCCTCGGCTGGTCTGAGCAAGCGAAACCGGCCGCAGACCCCCAGGGCTGGACTCAGGGACGCAAGGCGGGTACCGCCACCAGCTTACGAAGGGCCCAACAGAAGAGCAAAATGGACCGCTGTGTTTCCATACGTTACGTAAATTAAACTAAGTGGACATATTTTTAGAGAGATAAAAACTACTAAACCTAACCCAGGAAGAAAGAGGATATAAACAGACTTACAAGGAGTAAATACATTAAATTAGCAATTTTAAAATCGCCCAGGAAGAACGTACCAGGCCTAGGTGGCACCACCAGCGGATTCTAAGACACCAGCTCTCCGTAAATTCTTCCAAGAAAGAGAAGACGAGGGGCACTGCCCAACCTACCCTGGGGGGCCACCGTCCCCACGACACCAAACCAGACCGAGGCAGCAGAAAAGAAAAAACTACAGACCGAGACCCGCCATGAACACGGACGCAAACGATCTCAACAAACCCTCACGAGGCGAGCGCGAGGGCACTAAGAAAGGACTTTCCCCGGGTGGGGGCGTGACGGGTGCGTTCCTCCATTTATTTTCATAAAACACCAAGAGAGGGGTGGCGGCCCCCACAAAGGAAAAGCCCTTCGGAAACACTCGACGACACTTCACGGTCCCAGAAGCTGTGCCACAGGCCTGACGCCAAATCCGCGGGGTCTCATCAAGCCAGGCCGGCTTCCCCGGAGGGCTCGGCTGCGTTCGTGCAGCGTCTCCCGGGTGCCGAGTCAGGCGGCCAGCTCCAGAAGGCCCTTCCCCGCCGCGAGCTGCCGCGGGGGCGCGCGAGGCAGGGCTCTGCCCACCCCCCCCACCCCCCACCCCGTCTGTCCCAGGGAGGGCGGGCTCGCCAGCAGCGGGGGAAGGAAAGGAATAGTAAACATAGAGTCAAGACACCCAGTTTGAAAACAGCTCCTCTGAACAGTGACTCTGGGGCCTGCAGCCCAGCGTCTTCAGGTCCCTGCTTCCTTGCAAAGTGGGCAGAACGCCAGCTACTTGTGTGGTGAGGATGAGCGAGAACGTGCGCCGGGCGTCTGGCCTGTGGCCCGCGGCGACCAGCGTTTCAGCGGACAGAGCAGCCGGGCGATGGCCGCGCCCACAGGGTCCCCGACAGGGACCCAGAGCTGAGACCAGGCCCTGGCTCGGGGGTCCGCACCAGGGAGCGTCCCCACACAGGACAGCGACCGCCTCCGTCCTCGTTACAAAGTGCTGGCCGGCCCCGCCCACGGTTCAGGACGCACCCAGCCCTCGCCTCCCGGTCTCCTCTGCACACTCACACGCGCCTACATCCATGCACAAGTGCACGCACAACGATACACTCACACGTGAACATGGGTTTCTCACCATGCCACAGGACAGTCTCGAAGCAGAGCCTAGAGCACGGCCCGGGCAGGCTAGAGGCCCCTCTGAGGGGAGCCCCAGCCCACGGGAGGGACCCAGGCGGGAGAGCCACCCAGCACCCACCTTCCCCACAACAGGACCCCCACTGGGTTGCAGGGGGAGACCCCCGGACCCAGGGACAGTGGGCCGAGCCCCAGGGAGCACCTGTGCCCCCCACCCTGCCCCGGGCACGTCCCCAGATGCACCTGCACAAGAGGGTCCCGACACAGGAGGGCAGGTTTGGGGTTCGGGTCTCACTGGGTGCCCCCCGCTGCTTTTCGCCTTCGGCTCCCCCTGCATCCCCCTCACATTCTTCCCTCCTCTTTCTCATCCTGCGCCCCCCTCGCCTTCCAGGCACCCGCCGACACTGCCGTGCATGGACTTCCCAGAGCCGCCCTGACGTGTGAGGGTCCCCCACTGCCGAGGTCCCTGCTGGGACCCGGACGTTAGACGCCAAATGGTGGCCTGGCCCCCACGCTCTCCCGGCTCTGCCCCCCACTCTCACCGGGGGCTCCTGCGGACCGGCCCCCACTCCTGGCCCCCTGGGCCCCTCTGTGGGGCACCAGCAGCCCCTGGCGGCTCTTCCCATCAGGCAGGTGTCTCCCAGCCCAGCCAGGACCCCGCCTACCACCGGCTGCACCGCCCCAGAGAGACCCCCACTCTGGCGTCCGACCCCAAACTCCAGCCCGTTTCAGTGCCCGTGCGACGCCCTAGCCACAAGCCACTTCTACTCGATGGGCACACAGGAGCAACGGCAGCCAACATCCCACTGCGGCCGAGCCGGCCCTCCCCTCACTGCCTCAGCCCCCCTCAGCCCTCACGGTCCCCGTTCTGCCGCCGGGGACGGCCCCGGCAACGTGCGGGCGTGCACCGGGAGGCCGGACCAGGCCTTGGCCTCTTGGAGGCCCCACCCGCAGGAGGCACGCAGCCCCGGTGGGCACCCTCCACAAAACGGGCGCACAGGTGGCCTCGGAGTCACCACACAAGGTCCCGCCAGACCGCGGCGCCGCCACACGCAGGGGCAAACACCTCCTGCAGCGCAGCGCTTGCTGGGGTGGGTACAGCGGGGCCTGAAGGCGGCCTCTGGCTCCGTGAGCCCCGACAGCCCAGGGTAGGGGTGTACACGGCCCGGCACTCAGGGACGGGGACAGAGGCAGAACAGAGCTGCCGTCACAGGGCGAGAAGTGGCAAAGCGTGGGTGACCCCCATTTGGGCGCCTAACGCCTCATTTCATGATTAATCCCTCATCTCAATGTCAACGCTGCGGGTACTCACATCACCGGTTATTCACCCCACGAAACCATGGACCTTACACATCACGTTCAAACGTGTGAAGTTCAAGGTTTCTGTGAGCACTTACAAACCACAGCCGCTTCCCAACAGAACTCTCTAGTTCACGCCGACAAGCCCTGTCCTAGGCCACACCGCCCGCCGTCAGAGCGCGGGCTCGGGAGGGGCCGCACAGATGCACCGGCCCGGGGGCGAGTCTCCCACGTGCCCGGCCCTGCAGCTCCCCCGCACACGTGGGCAAAGCCACAGAAGGCGGGCAGCTGGACCCCACAGACGCCACCCAGCGACCGGGCGTGGCCCGACAAGTCCACGTGAGACTCGGGAGGGGAGGCCTGTGGGGCGTGGAACCTTATGTCCTCTCCATGACACGTATCAGAGGGAGCAGGACCCACGCCGGGAACGGCTTCCAGGGTCCTCACGTGAGACGAGTGGCTGGCCCTGAGCAGCACACGGCAGCGCGGCTGATGGCCCCGGGACATCGGCACCAAGGTGGCGTCCACACCCCACGCGCCATCACGGTGCGCGCGCCCACAGCTGCCGCCGCCATCAGGCAAACGCATTTAACCTCTGTGATTGCTCAGCGAGCCTCCGCATGCCAGCTCTACCTACGAACACACCGTGTAAATGAAAACAAAACATTTATCAACGTAATGGATAAATCTATACCAGAAACAGGTGAAACAGCAAATTAAAAGGCAATTAGAAGCTCTGAAGACAGTTTAGGCAACTGCGAATTTTTCAAACGTTCTGTGGGGCCATGAAGCTGCTTCTGGGAGCTGAGAGCAGAGCCACTGAGAGCCCGGGAGCCCGTGGAACGGGCAGGGCGGTGACGGCCCGGGGGCAGTCAAGGCCGCACCAGCTCCGGGGGCACCGCCGGTCGCTCCCTTCGGGGTGAAGAGCTGCCACGGCCGCCTTCCTGCCCACCGAACTCAGCGCGGGGTGACGAGGACCCCGCCTGCCCCGGTGAGGGAGGCACTGGTGTGGCCCTTTCAGCAGGTTTCTATCCCAGTGAGGACAAGCCGTCCTGCCGCACCCTGACCACCTGGGCACTGCTGGCCCTCCCAGTGTCCCCACAGGCCCCGTCCCCGGGGTGAGCCACCGGGCCCACCGTCCGCAGAGCCCCTGCCCCGCCCACCCTGCTGCCCGCCCGCCACGGACCCCAGCAAGAAGAAAGGCACGCACCTGTTTTTCAGGTGCTGGGGGGACCCAAGGCACCCAAAGCGGCCACGGACCATGATGGCGAGTCTCGCGCACAGCGCCTCGCACTCCTCCATGCTGCGGGGAAGCACAGGGCAGTGAGTGTACCCGAGGGACGGCAGCCCGGCACCAGCGCCGCGGGCAGGCTGGGCTTCTGGGCAGGAACAGCCCCGAAGCCGAAGCCGCGCTCGCCACGCGGCGGCAGCAGGTCGCGTGGGCGGCCGAGGGCTCGCCGACAGCGCAGCCCCGGCGCTTCCGTGCACCACAAGCGGTGGCTACGGACCGTGCGAGAGCGTTTCCGCGGTCGGTGGTGGCACAAAAATGCCACGTGGGCGAGAATGAACTTCACAGCAAACGGGACAGTTTTATGAGAAGAAACAAGATTTGCTAATGGACTTAAATGCAATCTGGGATCGATGGAAAAGTGTATCAAAAAAAGGAAAAATGAGTATTTTAAACACGGAAAGTTATTGTAATGTAAAAATTATCCTATAAAATTATTGTAATATAAAATAATACTGGTATAGGTAAGTGTAAGTATAAAATATAATAAATATTAAATGTGATGAGTAAATTATACAAAATATATTTACTATAGATAAAAACGCACATATTTTAATGTACTATAATATAAAATATAACACAATAACATTGTAATTTGTAATTTATTTTATAACATTAGTATTTTAATATAAAGTATTGAACGAAAGCTTATAATTTTCAACTGCATTATTGTAATTGCGTACGATACAACATTAATTATAACAAGCTCGGACAGTGCCCGTCCACGCTGCGTCATTTCCAGTGCGAAAGGCCCAGAGCGGCCACTGCTCACTGAGCAGAGACGCCCCCAGGCTGGGGCCGGGGCCACAGGGGGCGGTTCAGGCACACGGGCGTTCGCCACGCAGTGCACACAGCTGCACACAGGACGGGGCTGGCGATGTGGTGTGCCTGCGACATCTGAAAACCTGTTTAAAAAACGGCAGGTGTCGTGTGGCAGTGAAAATTCGGTAACAGTGAACAGCTGGCTGGCCACCACGGAACGAGTGGGCGAGTTGAAACCGCAGGGCGCAGAGAGGGGGTCAGGAGGAAGGGGCCAGGCCGACCCGAGCCGGGCACGCTCTCTAATGACAACAGACCGGGCAGGGGTGCAGCCTGCGACGGGCACGGGACTCAGGCTCCGGCTCAGCCACGCCGGCTGTGCGGCCTTGCCTACATGGCTCCCGTGTTGGTATTCTGACCTCCGTAGTGGCGTGAGTGGCACCACCACCTGCGCGGCGTGGCTGCGGGCATAAGGGCCCTGCCTGCCCCCGGCCTCGCTCTGCAGCTCACCTGTGTGACGTCAGCACCACTGCACAGCCTTCCAGAACCTCCTTCCGTACCGCTTCCCACAGGAACCGCTTCGAGCAGGGGTCCATCCCCGAGCTGGGCTCATCCTGGTGGAAAGGAGACCCACAGTGACGGACGTGCGGGCCCCGGGCGGGAGGGGTCCCGCTCTGGAACCCTGCCCAGGGGCAGCTGTGGGCACACCCGGTGCCTCCGTGCGCGCCCGGCTCCGCCACGGGTCCGGCGAGCGAGCCCACCCTGGTGGCCCCTGAAAGCCCCCTCGGCTGCTATAGAGTTCGGGGCCGCTGTGCCCTAGAAAGACCCACGAAGGCAGGAAAAGCGTCACTTGTTTAGCCACATCAAACAACGTGAAATTTCTGGGAACCTGAAGCTTCCTTCGTCAGCCGCCGCCGCAGCGCTCCGTACGTGAACCGTCTCTGGGCGGCCCTTCGTCGACTACGGTGCACTTCTGCACTTTCTGCGGTCAGTCCGCTCCACTTTTCCTAACACTTTTCCTAACAGCTCAGGGCGCCGCTTTCTGGCTGCCGAGCCGCCAGAATGTCTAAGGCGTGCGGCCCCGGCTCTTCGGTCAGGGGCACTGACCACGTCTCCCTTAGACTGTCAAATTTTAAAAATGACCACAGCCAACATGACAACGGCCGTCCTGTGTGAATGAATCAGAATCACACCTACTTCTTCTTGTCTTATTAGTAACACGCATTCGCTGGGGAGCCACGGAATGTCGGCAGTCAGCTCGCGTGTGCCGCGCGATGGCAAGGGTCGGGAGCCGCTGCACCAGGGGCCGGCAGAGGCTGCGTTTTAGATGACAGGGAAACTCTCGTGTCTCTTGAAATACGTTTTTAAGTTAAAGTGTCACTGAGAGTTCAGTTTGATAAATAAAGATGACTTATCAGGAAATAAACTTTATTTCGGTAAAATCCCAGGGCTGAGCCAGACCGTGTTGGGTGACGCTGACCTGGGACAAAGAGCGTGTCACTTCAGAGAAGCCGCCCTGCGCCGCGGCCCTGCCCC
>PVJD01010810.1:0-50812 GCA_004026545.1 Mormoops blainvillei
GTGTAAGCAATCAGAGGTGATTTAACTGGGTCATAAGCAAGATTTCCTAATTTCAAAATTATCCACATATTCAAAGCAACAGAATAAACATTCTTTCTATTTAAGAGGCGGTGGTTCTTTCTACCCAAGTAGTACAGTACATACACTCAAATTCTGGGTGTAGAATTCTGAAAATAGAATATTATTAGCATTATAATTTATGTAAATAGCTGCTCTATTCATGTGTACATAATTGGCATCTCTGTCATATGCTAATTATAGCATAAATAGATTATAAATAATCATGTAGAAGGACTTAATTTTTTTAACCTGAAAACTTACTCATTTAAAAGGCCTACTATTTTATAATATAAAACATGAAAAGAATGACTCATATGTGTTGAAACACTTAAAAGTATAAATTGTTTGGTGTTCTAAAAATTATATTTGTTAGGGTGTGGTAGACATAAGGTATGTTTAAGATCTGGAGTGATAATTCCCAATCTATTGAAACTTATTGAATATGTTTGTCTTGGGGGACAGTCCTTGGGATAGAGACCCGGTATAAAGTTCTCAAATTGAGTGCATCAAAATCATTTGGAGGTTTGTTAAACACCCAGTGTTGGCCTCTCTCAGAGGTCTGCTGGTGCTCTGTGGTCTGATGTGGGGCCAATGACTTGCATTTCTAACAAGTTCCAGGTGATGCTGATGCAATTACTTCTAGCACCACACTTTTTTTAAAGGATGGATATTGATTCGCACCCAAGGACCGGAGGAATGACTGGACACAGTAGCTTTTCGGTCCTCTCTTCTCCTAACAGTGAGTGGACACAGCCTTTGTGGAGGTTATGTCCTGTGTCAGGGGCCTTGCCACCCAGGGACTCCTTTATGCTCATTTATTCACTCGTTTGCTTGTTTCAGCCTGAGCCAGCAGAGGTCTGTTTATAAATTCTAAGAGCTTTTTGGTTTTCAATCCAGAACCAGGTCAACACAGGCAAGTTGCTTTGTGGTATCCCTTTGCCAGTGGACAGAATTTTTTCTAGCCCCCTCTTTCCACTGAAGTTGTATCTTCAGGGGCTCTAGCTTTATGTGGCAAACATATGTTTAGTTTTGTGTTCATTTTTGCTCTTTATTACTACTTTCATTGGATTTAATTTGTAGTTCTTTATCTAATTTTCAACATGGATGCTTACATAATTGATTTTCAACATTGCTTTTTCCTAATACAGGCATTTAACTTCCAACTTTTTACCTGGAGTGAGCTCAACGCTTAGTTTACCTTCCCACGTGGCTATTAAAATCCAAATTCCTTGTTTGGGGAGATCAGCCAACACCCTCGGACAGTCAAGGCAATTTGGGCTTGCTGACCACCTGGGCCTTTGGTTCTTCTTCACTATAGTTTTCACTCCTAGGCAATTCCTTCTCTTTCTGACCAGCTCAGATTTGCATTTACAAGTCTACTTGTTATATTTTATGAATCATCTATAAATGTTTTGCTCTAAGTGGCTTTTTAGCATAACTATTCTCTCATATCACTAGAAATACAAGTCTAGAGATGAAAATATCTCCAGATTGTGAGAATAAAATGAGAGTGACTGTAAAGCCCTTAGTTCAGTGCCTGCCAGATAAGTTCTTTGTAAATATTTGTTATTGTCGTTGTCATCATACCTATGTCCCAGTGAGTAACTATTGGCATAGTTGAGAAACAGAGTGCTACAGGAAGAAAATCCTGCCAGAAATCATGATAGAAAGATGAGAGATAATGTTAAGTTCTAACAAGATTATGGTAACTGATTGAAGATATACTGTATATTGTATGCTTTCTGAGTAGACCCAGAAAACTGATCCAATAAATTGAAAATTGAACAGAGGGAGGAATCCTGGAATCAAATTCAAGGCTACCCTATACAGCTGCTAGGGCTCAGTGGGTACAGCTCTAGGGCAACCATTAGTGCCCAGAGCTGTCACAGTGGCTGTGGCCAGACTGAAGACACACTCCTCCAAAGTTTGCATTTTGGCAATGTGAAAAAGAAAGCAAAAATATATAAACAAACTAGATGCTTTTTAAACTAGTAATTAGGTGTGTCCTTGCTGCCTCACAGGTGCACACCCTGTGTTAAAAATAAATTAAAAGCTGAGAAGGAATGCTTAGTGTAACTTTGTTTCCTACTGATGTTGCTCTCTCTTTCCTAAGCCCAGTGTTCCCCTGATGAATCAGGTGGACAAAATCAAGTTATATTTAGTCCCTCAAAACTACTTGAGAAGAAAAGCTAAGCACCAGATTCCCAACCGTGGTTCCATTTTGTTTCTTGCTGGCTCTCCTCCCTTTCCCCATTGCTGCCATCTTGTTGGATGTTCTTTTCCACTCTTTCTTTCCTCTTTTGCGTCTTTTCTCTCTTCTGTTGTCCTTTCTCTGTGACCACGTTTTCTCCTGCCACCAACAGGGAACACCGGCTGCTCCCCACACTGCACCGTGTCACACAGCAGAGTTCTCTTTCGTTCTGGTTGGGTTTTAAGATGGTGGTCACAGTCCACAGGAAGGCTGGTGGCAGGTAGATAGGCCCCCACCCCTAGAAATGAAGTGTCAAGTCAAGAGAGTGCTAATGGAACTGGGAACAGGTAGTGACCATTCACCTTAACTATATGAAAGTTAGTTATCAGAATGAGGGCCCAGACAAGGTGAGAGCAGCAAGAATGAGGAAGCTGGGTACTCTGGCTGGCTGCACGGGCTCCTTGGGTTTACCTGCCCAGGAACAGGATGGTCTCAGAGTGGAGAGCAGTGATGGCCAGGAGGGAGGGGTGCAGAGCTGGGGACTGGCAGACCATTGGCAGGGCCCTGTGGCTGAGGGCTTGGTTTCTTCCCTTTTGAGCACCTCTTCTAAACCAGAGTCAGAGGAAGCCCTGGAGGGGAGAGCAAGTTCGGTGTATCTGGCACTGTGGTTCTCCTCCCTTTGGTTTTGGATCACCTTGGGAAATACGTGTCTTTCTGGGGAACTTTAAAAATCTCTCAGAAAGATAACAGCTTCTCCTCAAAATAAGAGAAGTCTTGGCTATTACTGGGCCTTTTCGGAAGTAGGTGAGAGCCACATCTTCCAAATCCAATGGGCATTTGCTAAAGGGCCAGCAAAAGGGAAACAGGGAAAAAAAACACCTCATTTTGTTGCACTTTGTTTTAATGCACTTCACAGGCGTTGTATTTTTTTACAAATTGAAGGCAAGGCCCTGCACCAGCAGAAAGATTACAACTTGCATTACTGTGATACTCACTTATTGTGGTGGTCTGGAACTGAGCTGCAATATCTCCGAAATGTGCATAAAATGAATGGACCTTAAGATGCAGGACCTAACCTGAGCAGCCCAGATTGCTCTGTGGTATCTTCTTTTGTACAGTTAATATCTTTCTCTGTGGGGTACTGAACAGAACCAGTGGGCAAGGCAGTTAGCAGACCCAGGCTTGGAGCTCCAGGTGACCGTGTAAAGAGAGGCCAAGACAAGAGACATCCCAAGAAGAGAATGGTCATCTTATAACTCACTCTTGCTACCAGGGATGGTTTCACTGAGGCCTTGCAAGTAAAATACCCCCTTCATATGCCTGTCCAAGCACTGCTTCTGCATGATTTTTTTTTTTTTGTCTTTTTCAGGAGTTAATGGTAGTCTAAGAAATGGATGCGGGCAGGTGCTGGAGTCCCCAGTAATTCTGTTCCAACGTGACAAGGTCATAATCGTGGCACCTGGACTATACAAACTAGAAAAAGAAAGAGAAGGAAACATGTAGACATACCCACCAGGTATCCCGATCAATATACATAATGGAAATGAAGGCTTTTAAATGATGGTTTTCAGGCTCTAAAGATAGCCATCAACAAAGCAATCGGACTACAAATTAGTTGTGTTGTTAAACTACACACAGAGCAATTGATATTAGAGCATTTTACAGTGAGCCATATATATCACTGTACTTTCCCAAAGTAACTGCCATTTAGAAAGTTTATTGTGAACTCAGCCCCTTATGCAAATGATTAAATTCTCACTTTTTGATGAACAAGGTATTGCTATCATCCCCACTTTTATAAATGAGGACACTGAGGCCCAAAATGGTCAAGTTACTTGTCCAAGGTCATACACAGCTTGTATTCAAAATTCTAACCCAGTTTTGAATTCACGACTCAAGTTTTAACCTTGATGTTAAATCACCTCACAGCAGACTTGGCAGGTAGAAACTAACAGCTGTGTTTTACAGGGACAGAGATTTTTGTTTATATAAACTGTATGAAATTGCTGATTTTATTATTTTTGACTTGCAAAAATGTCATATGCTACAACATAATAGACTGAGTTAACCAAGATTACCTCCTAGGACCCTAAACCCACATTCTTGCTACTGCTCCACTCAGTCTGAAAGTAAATGTCTAATTTATTCCTAAATGACTAAAGGTTGCCATTCTTTGGGGTCTTGCCACTTTGTGGAAATGTGGTGTTGGGACAGAGATACAGGGTGTCATTTCTAAAATGTACTTCAATAAAAGCCTTTTTATAAAGTATATTTTATTGATTATGCTATCACAGTTGTCACAATTTTTTCCCCTTTGCTCCCCTCCACACAGTACCCCACTTCTACTAGCAATTCCCCCTTTGTTCATGTCCATGAGTTGTGTGCATATAAGTCTTTTGGCTTCTCCATTTCCTATACTATTCTTAACATCCCCCTGTCTATTTTCTACCTGCCAATTATGCTTCTTGATCCCTCTACCTTTTCCTTCTTCTCCCCTTCCCTCTCTCCACTGATAACCCTCCATATGATCTCCATTTCTATGATTCTGTTCCTGATATGATTTAGTTGTTTGCTTAGTTTGTTTTTGTTTCTGTTTTTTTAGAATTTTAATTATGATGTGATTTGGTGTGGTCCTCTTTGGGTCCATCTTGTTTGGGATTCTCTATGCTTCCTGGACTTGTACGACTATTTCTTTTGCAAAATTAGGGAAGTTTTTTTCATTATTTTTTCAAATAAGTTTTCAATGTCTTGTTCTTCCTCATCTTGTGGCATCACTATTATTTGGATATTGGTACTTTTTGAGATGTCCCAGAGTCATCTTATTCTCTCCTTATTTTCTTGAATATTTGTTATTTCTTTCTATACTGGTTGACTGTTTATGTCTTCCTTATGTTCAAATCATTGAATGAACCCTGGCTTCCTTCCCTTCACTATTCGTTCCCTGTGGATTTTTTTTTTTTTTCTCTTAGCATAGCCTTCATATAGTCCCTTATGCATTTCCTATACTCAGTCAGTTCCCTGAGTATCCTTATCACCAATATTTTGAACTCTGTATCTGATAAGTTGGCTATCTCCATTACACTTAGTTCTTTTTCTGGAGTTTTGACCTCTTCTTTCATTTGGGCCATATTTCTTTGTCTCCTCAATTTAGCAGCCTCCCTGTGTTTGTTTCTGTGTATTAGGTAGAGCTGCGTTGACTCCCTGTCTTGGCACACCTGTCATGTTTTAAGGGGCAGATCCTTAGGTATTCTCTAGGGCAGGTCAATCCGCTTTGCTGCTTTGTAGTGCTGTATATGGTGGAGGGGTTGGAGAGGGAACAATGCCACTTGCTCTGCACTCATCTCATTTCATCACTTCACCTACTTCCTGTATGCAACTGGTGCCCCTCTAGTTGATGCCATGGTAGCAGCTCCTAGAGCGGGTGGTTTTGAGTACATTCTAGGGTCATGTGGGCCCTTTGAATGGACTCTTCTGTGACACTGGCAATTTCTTCAATTACCCTAACTCCCACTGGTTTTATACAGCCAGAAGTTATAAGGCTTTATTTTCCTGGTGCTGGAACCCTGGGTTGCACGGTCAGTCTGGGCCTGGGATGGCTGGTTCCCCAGATGTCCCTCCCGGTATTTATCTGCCACATGTGTATGTGGAACTGCCCGTTCTGCCAGCCACCACTGCTGCTGATTCACCACTGCCACCACACCCCGTCCTCTCTGCCCCAGCTCTGAGTATCTGTCCCTCATACCCTCCTGGATGAATATTTCTTCTTTAAATCCTTGGTTGTCAGACTTTCATACAGTTCTATTTTCTGGCAGCTCTGGTTGTTTTTGTTTTGAGGTAGTTGTGATCCTTCTTATGGTTGGGTGAGGAGGCGAAGTGTATCTACCTACCTCAGTAAAAGCCTTTAGGTGAGGTTCTGTGAGATTGTAGAGAAAAAAATCCTGGAGCGATCAGGAAAGGTATGCAGCCCACATTCCTGATTGACTGAGAGCAGCTCATGCAGCCTTCGAAGGAAGAATTGTACCTTCAAGGAATGTTAAGTAGTTGGGCCTGGCTAGAGTTCAGACTTTAATTGGGAAGTGAGGGAAGATTGTAGGGTTATATCACAGGGTACCAGGAAATATTACAGAAGACCTATGGATGCAGGTCTTCTGGGGGTTCATAACCCACTGTGGATTTTTGGCTTCGAGGGAGAAAAAATTTAAATGAGCCTGTGTAGAGGTTAAAGTGAAAGTGAGTTTATTAGTGAAGCGGTAGGACAGAGAGTGGCTACTCCACAGGCAGAGCAGCTCCTCCCTGGTGGGATTTACTTCTTTTATTGAGGCTCATTTATTTGAGGGCAGGGCATTCAATAAGGGGGAGGAGTATTCAGGATATTATTAGGAAAGTTGTGGAGATTCTTTGGAAGAGCTCCAAACCATTTTGTGTCCTTATATGGGCTTTTCTCTCCTGATCATGGTGGTGCAGGGTGTATTGTTTAGTATGCTAAAATATTACAATGAGTGTATAATTAGGCTAGGTGTTACCACAAGGTGAAATTAGTTGCCATGTTGGATTGAGTTGATCCTTGCTGGTTCTAAGCCATAAATCCATTGGTAGCTGGTCTCACTATCTCCTTGAGTGTCCCTATAGTCTTTTATGGTTACAACCCTTTTGCCACATACCCTATCTCACTACAGAGCAGCATTTAATTATTTTAAGCACTGAAATGACACAATCATATTTGTGCTTGAAGACTCTCCTTGTATGTGTGTGTAGGCTGGATTAGAAGGGCATGCCTGAGGGACTAGTTATGAGAAATCTAGATAAGACATTATGCATGCCTGACCTGAGTCTCAGAGGGGACAAATGGCAGGAATGATCTGGGACTATTTAAATGGTAGAGTTGACAGCTCTTGGTGACTGATTAGGAAGGAAGGAGCATTCTACAAATGATGAATATATTTGGGATCTACAAATAGATTCTCAGCCCTAACCAAGTCTTAAAAAGATTGTCACTCAAATTTCTAGAAGATAGGAGGATGAATCTTCTATAAGAAAGAACCCTAGGCCACAAAGAGCTATGGCCCCTTTTTGAAAAAGACAGAAACAAGGGATGAGTCTTTCAGTTGGAGACTAGTCACCAGGGGAAATCTCCCCACTCATGATAGGGCTGACATTCTGGGGTATGTACTGATCTGACATGCTGCCCAATATCCCTTTGGATTGCGGACTGCCATGTTTTATGTGTTGTCAGATATGAGCATTACACCTACTTTTCCTGAGGGGACAAACAAACTTCACTTATATTATTAGTGTAAGGAGTGCTACACAAAGATACATACATTCTGAGTCTTTAGTTGCTCAATGGAAAACATTCTTGAATATCCCTAAATCCATAGGAGAAAAGGAAGATTAGGCACCAGAATCAAAAGACAGGGCTTTTGGATAGTATTCAATGACAAAGGGAAAAGAGGGAAGTTAAGAAATATCTTTGGCAGAGTCTTAGTGCTTATTTGATTACTGAAAGACAAAGCAGGTCTACCTCTGCTGGGAGCAGCCTGGACCTTACATTGTGTTTTTCTGTTGCTCTGAGCCCTCTGTGTAGCTTAGTCATCCTGTATCTATGCAAATTGTTCTCATTCTTGAACCTCGCAGTGTCTACATCTTTCAGCCTCCCCACCAGAAGTAGCAGGAGGGATTATGGACATATTTTTTTTCTGCTGACCACCAATTTAGTAAAATTCAATAGAAAAAAATAATTTTGTATATAGCCATAGGAAAGTTTTGGGACCTTCCTTGTGATCGAAGCTGAATCAAAACTCAACCTCTTTACAGTCTGCTTATGATATTAAAAAAAAAATGCTACCCAGCCCTTATCTGTTGGAAAGTAAGTTAAAAGGAGGCTATGTTATCAGGCATGTCCTTTGACCAGTTGGCAAAGCAAATTTCTGAAGAGTTGACTAAGAAAGAAGTTAAGCTCATTTAAAACTTGTCCCTGAAAACGTCGATTTCTCTTCCCCATTTGGTCTATATAGCTTAATATGGATTTTCAGAGGGCTTGAAAATATGAAGAAGGCTTGTTAATCAACTCTTCCAAGCAGCTGAGTGAAAAGGTTTCCAAGGCTGAAAAGATGGAAGCATTAATCAATAGCTTTCAAAGTAGCAAGGCTCCCAGCAATAATCAGCAAAGACATCTGTCGGCAATGGTGAACTGCTTGATTGGAGCAGAAAACAACATAAACTGTCAAATTAAATCATTCCAGAGGTGCTGGAAATCTGTTATGGTCCATGTCCTCCACAATTTACATGGTCTATAAAATGACAGAGTTCAACTGCTGTGAATTTTAAAAATTTACTCTATCTCCATCTCTTTCTCTTGTGCTTTTCTCTGTTTCTTGGTCTCTGTTTTTGGAAGTGTGAATGTGTTTATCACATACACACAGTCAGGGATTTTTCAGATGAGGCTTTTTTCAGTTGTGAACTGGTGAAAGACTGGCCTTCATGGGAGGCTGAATGTCTTTGCAGCTACATTTGGTAAAACCTGGAACTGGGACAGAGTGAAGGGAAAGGACTGACTCAGGATCTGGGATAGTTTAACACTTCACCTATCTTCATGTGTCTTGTGAGCATGTCTAAGGCCATGTGGACTCCAAGAACACAGTTTCTTCCCCCCAAATAAAGGATGAATAGGTTAAAATGAGCCAGAGTGGGTTATCCCCCTCTGGTCCCTCGGTTCCACATCAGAAACTTAGTGTATGACTAATACCCTAGACAGGAAAATTTATATTCTCTGAAGCAAATGTAGGGTACCCTACTGACACAAGAGGTTTCCTTTCCCTTGAGCCTTTGCTATTTCAGGAGATCTCTTCTGTTTCTTAGATAAACAATTTGTGGTCATTAGGAATGTAGTTTTTCCTTGAAATGATAGAAAAGGGGGTTATTAAATATAGATGAAAAACTATTTCAAAGATTGTGTAGGCTAAAAGAGATTTTGTTTATTGTTCAGGGAACACATTAATCAGAAATAACATTCTTTCTGTGAGGAGATGCTTTCTATTTATAAACAACTGAAGTATAAACATAATTGAGAACCCTACTCGTCTGAGAGTCCTTAGGGACATAGAGAAGAAGTTTATAATATGATGATATTAGGCATTCTGCAGCAGAGACTATTATATGCAGTTCCATAGTAATCCAAATTTAACTCAGCACACAGCCTCTCAAAGTAAAGATTCCCCTTCTGAGCCTTCCATGCAGCTAGGTGTGCCTGATGACTAATAGGCTAATAAGATGCTGGCATTAGCATTTCTATATTGCATGTTTGTGTGCCTAATTATGGGAGATTTGGGTGTGGAGTCCTTCTCTTCCTTTCTCTTGCTGCTTGGAATGCACATGCTGCCATGTTGGTTCATGGAATCAAGGCCACCCTTGGCAGCGCACCCAGATAGAAAAAACCTGGGCCCCTGGCGCTGTGAAGCATCAAATCCTGATCTTCCATCATGGATGTTTACGTAAGATAGGTAAACTGCAATCCTATTTAAACCATTGCATGAGGGATTTCTGTCATGGCTGAACCTAATTCTAACAAACATTTGTTATCATAACTCTTAATAGTGACACACTTGAGTCTAACACTTTGGTATTAGCTCAGTGCCTAGACTAAGTTGCTTTTGTAAATGAGCCTTGCAAACATGAATATTCTCTTGTTAGTATAAAGCATTGCAGGCTAGTGAGGTCTCTGATTAACATGCAACTATAACACCAATATTTCTGTTATTGATTGCTTCCAATTGCCAGTAAACCTGGAAACAATTAATCAATTTTGCAAGTGGATTAGTTCCTTTGAACTTATCCTCAAGGTCTGTGTCAAGAAAAATATGAGGGCTTGATCATTTTCCCCTCTGACCATTCTAAAATATGAAAGTGATTTGAAGGTCTGGTCTGATTAAAGATGGAATGTAACTAGCCAAGTTATCGACCAGGGTGAAAAATGGCTTTTAAATTTTATATATATATATATATATATATCTATATATATATATATATCTCAATTAGCTATTTCTTGAGCTGCTGGTCTAGGATGGCCTCGCACATCTGGCAGTTGGCTGGCTGTCAGCTGAGTCAACGAGTGACCAGGCCACATGTCTTTCATTATCCAGCAGGCTCGCCTGGGCTTGTTTACATAGTGGTGGCAGGATTTCAAGAGAGAGTGGAAATGTGCAAGGTCTCTAGAGACCTAGGCTCAGAACCAGCATACCATCATTTCCATCACATTCTGCATCAAAGTAAGCCACAAGGCCAGTCCAGATTCAAGGAGTGGGAAAAAAGACTCCACTTCTTGATGACAGGAGCCACAGAGTCGTACTGCAACAGGTTCAGGTACAGGTACAGGTACTGGTACGGGTAAACAATTGAAGCCATTTTTGTAACCAATCTAACACACTATGTTTTTTTGCATAAAAACTCTTCAGATATGCTGATCACACAGGACACTCCCAAGAAAGATTATTTCCTTTATGGACTGATGAGTAGAGTAGTTGTCTTAGTCTGTTTGGACTGCTCTAACAGAATACTGTACAGGGTTGGGTAAAAGTAGTTTTACAGTTCTAAGTATGTAAAACACAGAGTTTATTCTTATATTATTATTTATTTATTATTATATTATTTTCCATATGAACAGCTGTAAGCTTACTTTTTCCCCACCCTGTAAACTGAGTGGCTTATAAACAACAGAAATTTATTTCTCTCAGTTTTGCAGGCTAAAAGTTCAGGATCACGGCACCAGCAGATTTGGTGTCTGGTGAGAGCCCACTTCCTGGTTCATTGATGATATCTTTTCACTATAACTTCACATGATGGAAAGGGGCAAGAGAGCTCTCTGAAATGTCCTTCGTAAAGATGCTAGTCTTATGACCCTCATGACCTAATGGCCTCCTGAAAGATCTACTTCCTAATACCATCCTTGGGAGGTAGGATTTCAGCATATGAATGTTGAAGGAATGCAAACATTTAGTCCATAGTAGTAGTGTGGTTATGATTTTTCAATTGAGTATCTGGGAATCATAGCTTTAGCTCTCAGGTTCTCAACCAAGTCACCATAACATTTTTGTAATAGAGTTTCTAATTTAATCTTTGTACCCAGATCTTTCCTTCATTGGTATTATACTGGTGTTATAGTTACATGATAATCAGAGACCTCACTAACCTCAAAACCATACCAACCAGGTGATGACAGCCAAGGGCCTGTATGCTAGTGGACGTGGTAAAGTATCCTTTGCCCACTCTTCATTCAACTGAAATTTATAAAGTTCTAGTCTCTTTGCTAGGGGGTAGAGATGCAAAATTAGTAAGACTCAAGGCTCAGTCCAACTCCTCATAGAGCCTTAGTCTAGTTAGAGAAAGAAACGTGGAAAAAAACCTAGAGTAATTCAGTTTGGTAGGTACAGGTAACAGAGGCAAACTCTAGAGACAAAGATGACGTAGGAGGTTTCTCTCTGCAGACAGATCAGGGTTGACATCCCCAGGAACCCTTATCCCTATGCTTGCTTTCCTAATAGTCCCTGTGGCCCCCAGTAAGTTTCTCAGTCTGGACCACATTCTGTTGAGCTGCTGTTGAGACAAAACCATCAAGCGCCTTTGTCTGGACCACTCTCAGAGCTCCTGTGGCCATTCATTCTCAGATGGTGGCAGGTCCTCTCTGATCAAAGTTATTTACAAGGCTTCTACCAGATTGGGCTTGTGTTTGGAGCATTTTACAGCAGCCATGATGTTTCAAGACTTGTAGACCCTCAGTACTTTCATATTCCCCTTCTCTCTAGAAATGTAGGGGGACCAAAAGCTGCTGTGAGGATGGAAGACATTTAAGAAACACTAAACAATGCCGCTCTCCAAAGTAACTCTCCTTAACATGCACTTGGTGGCTCAGGATGAAGATAAACATCAGCCTCAGGCTGACCTCTCTCCAGAATGGTGGTGTCATCTGTCATTCTCTTTTTCAAGAGCACTTGTTTGCTCAACAGTCTTCCAAATCCTTTGCTCTCATCTCTTCCGGAGAGCCCCAGACTCTTGTGCAGTGAAACCTGTGACACGCAGCCATACTGCCTGGGTGGGAATGCTGATGAGGTGGCCACTTGGGGCCTTCACCACGCTTCTCATTTATTAGATTTCTAGTTGTTTATGTAACTGCAATTAAAAAAAATGCAATCTCTTTGAGCCAGAATCACTCCCGTTCCTAGTGAATGGAAATAGCTGAATACACTTTGTTATCTGCTTGGAGTCAGTGTCCTCAGATTCTACAGACTGAGGTTAAAGCCAGTAGCATGGAGATTCCAAGAACTGGTAATGCACTTTTCTCTTATGTACAAAGCTTTTCAGGGGGTTACTAAGAAGAATTAATCAGACACTTTTCTTAATAGGATTTTTTCTTGAAAGCATTTATTATGCATATGTGGACCATGTTTTCCCACCCATACCATGTCTGATGCTTAATAGTGAGCCATCATTATAGTTTTGCTACAAAAATGCAGAGAATTGGGCCTGAAAAACAGGCAAGGAAGCCCCAAACCAAATAAGAATTAGATATGTGACACTTCATTCCCTCCTGACAGACTGGTTATAAACTGCAGGAATTAGACATCAGCACCTAAGAATTACCTTTTTGAGTAAATGTTTCCTCCTCTTGTCTGCTGGAGAAGATGCCTTGGAAGGAGCACAAAAGACCTGAGAAGCAGAGTGAGGGGGGAGGGCAGGGTATATGAGGTCTGTCTACAAAAAGTCCAGCCATTGTTAATATAATGAGGACAGTTTGTGCAACATCCATGTAACCTGGCAGCCAAGGAGAGTGGACTGGAATGTGCATGCATAAACAATGACAACTTCACTGTACTAGTCAGTGGGAGCAGTAGACACCATTGAGGGAACATGTATACTGTGTGGTTGTCACATTTAAAATGACCGAGTGAGTAGAGCAATGAATCTACATCAAATTTTGCCTTAAGCTTGAACATTCCTCCGCAGAAACCATCTGGATGATTCAGAGGGCCGCAGCTATGGGCAATTGGTGATTGGCAGCTTCATCATGACAATGTGCCCACTCATGTATCACGTCTCATGCAGAGTATTTTTGTGAAACATCAAATCACCCAGGTGACTCAGCCCTCCTAAAGCCCAGATTAGGCACCCTGTAACTTCTGGCTTTTCCCAAAACTAAAATCACTTTTGAAAGGGAAAAGATTTCAGGTCATTGATGAGATTCAGGGAAATATGACCGGGCAGCTGATGGTGACTGGGAGAACTGTGTGAGGTTCCAAGGTGCTATTTTGAAGGGGACTGAGGTGTCATTGTCCTTTGTACAATGTTCCTTGTACATTGTATCTTTTTCATTAAATGTCTCTATTTTTCCTATTACATGGCTGGATATCATCTGGACAGACCTCGCATAGGTGGCATTACTTCGGAGCTTTAAAGATGTTACCCAGGCTGGAAGGATAGATGCTAGGAAGGGCAATTTACTGGAACTATGCTAAAATTCAAATATGTAAACCTGATTTCTGACTGAGTAGGTTTGCATTGAGATCTGAAATTCTGCATTTCTAAAAAGCTTTCAAGTGCTGGTGCTGCTCATCTTGGCACACACTCTGCATAGCAAGATTCTAGACTATGATCTTTCTGCCTTTCACTACCATCCCCTTGAAGAAGAAGCTGGCTGAATGGCAGGCCAGTGAGTTTGTATTGGAAAAGCTCTCATTGGTGAAATACTCTGTGTCAAGGACTGTGCCACGGGCTTTCTGTGCACTGTCTTATCTAATTCTGGTTACAGCTCTGTAAGATAGGCAACATTATCTCTATTTGAGAGATAAAGAAATTGCAGTACGGGGGGTTTTAGTTACCCATCTACTATGTTCCAGTGTGAATAAAGAACGACAGCATTTACAATACTGGGCATGGTTCCATGAGTGTAAAAAACACTTAATAAATATATTTACTTGACCCAGTGGCTGATTAGGTTCAAATTTTCCCAAGGTAAAATCTTCTCAAACCTGTTCAAGCCTACTTCTGTTTAGATAAAGCTCATAGTCTGAATTTATGAATTGATTCAGCCAATAGACTATCCATATTAGAGCAAGAAATCAAAGAAGACCATCTTCTGGACTGTCTAAACTTTACACAGCCTTTTCTTGTGTTTACCACCTAAAAACAGCCTTTGAACTCTGGAAGCAGTAGTAGAGTTGAATCATTTGTTTGTACAATGTAACAACGTATACAAACATACATGTTGGTCCTGGTAAAAATGATGAAAACTTCAGATCCACAAATGCCAGATCCAAATAACAGAGAAGGAACTCAATCAACTTCTGGTGCTTTTCATTCCTCTGTATAAATCCAATGATCAATTATTTCCTTCACGGATCATTTGGTGTTGCATCTAAAAAGTCATTGCCATACCTGAGATCATACAGGTTATTTCCTATATTATCTTCTAGGAGTTTTATTGTTTTGCATTTTACATTTAGGTCTATGATCACTTTGAGTTCATTTTTGTGACAAGTGTAAGTTCTGTGACTATGTTCATTATTTTATTATACGTGGATGTCCAGTTGTTACAGCACCGTATATTGAATAGACTATCTTTGCTCCTTTATATCATATCTGCTTCTTTGCCAAAGATCAGTTGACTGTATTTGTATGGGCCTATTTCTGGGCTTTCTATTCTGTTCCATTGATCTATTTGTCTATTCTTCCACCAACACCATGCTGTCTTAATTACTGTAGCTTCATATTAAGTCTTAATGTCAGGTATTACCGGTATTACAATTTAGTGCTTCTTTAATATCGCATTGGCTGTTGTGGCTCTTGTGCCTCTGCATATAAACTTTAGAATTAGTTTGTTGATATTCACAAAATAACTTCCGTGGATTTTGATTGAGATTATTGAATCTATACATTGATTTGGGAAGAACTGACATCTTGACAATGTCCAGTCTTTCTACCTATGACATAAGCTATCTCTCCTTTATTTAATTCTTTGATTTTTGTTCATCAGAGTTTTATAGCTTTCCTCATATAGATCTTGTACATGGTTTGTTAGATTTATACCATGTATTTCTTTTTGGGAGATGCTAATGTAATTGGTATTGTGTTTTTAATTTCAAATTCCACTTGTTCATTACTGGCATATAGGAAAGTGATTGACTTTTGTATAACCTTGTGTCCTACACCCTTGCTATAATCACTTATTAGTTCCAATTTTTTTTGTCCCTTCTTATGGGCTTTCTACACAGACAATCATATCATCTGCAAACAAAATGTTTTATTACTTCCTTCCCAATCTGTATATCTTTTACTCCCTCTTTGTGTCTTTTTGCATTAGCTAGAATTTCCAGTACAGCGTTGAAAAGGAGTGGTCAGAGGGTGCATTCTTTGTACCTAATCTTAGAGGGACAACATCTAGTTTCCTACCATTAAGTATTATGTTAGTTGTAGGTTTTTTGTAAGTAGTCTTTATCAAATTGAGAAAGTTTCCCTCTATTTCTAACTCGCTGAGAATTTTTACTATAAATGGATATTAGATTTTGTCAAATGCTTTTTTTTTGCATTTATTGATATGATCATGTGATTTTTTTTCTACCTTAGCCTATTGCTGGAATGGGTTACACTAATTGATTTTCAAATGTTTAGCTAGACTTGCATACCTGGGATAAATCTCATTGATACTACTTTTTCAGTTTTTTTCCTCTCTGTTTCATTTTAGATAATTTCTATTGTTGTGTCTTCAAATTCATTGTCTTCAAATTCAGCAATGGCTAAGCTTCCATTAATCCCATCAAGTATATTTTTTGCTCATACATTGTAGTTTTTTCCTCCAGAAGTACAGTTTGAATCTTTTTAAAATTATCATCCATGTATCTACTTGATATATTCAATCTTCCCTCTACATTTTTGTACATATTGTACATAGTAATAACTATCTTAGTGTTTCTGCCTACTAATTCTAACAATTGTGACAATCCTAGGTTATTGATGGATTTTTCTTCTTATTAGGGGTGACATTTTCCTGTTTATTTGCATGCCTGGTAATTTTTATTGGATAGCACACATTTTAAATTTTACTTTCTTGGTTGCTGGATATTTTTGTGTTTCTATAAATAATTTTGATGTTTGTTCTGAAATGCAGTATTATTGGGAAACAGCTTTATTTTTTCAGATATTGCTCTTAAGCTCTTTTTTTTTTTTAGCTTTATTGGGGTATAAATGACAAACCAAATTGTAAGATGTTTCAAGTATGCATCATGGTGATTTGATATACAAATACATTATAAAAGGATTCCTACAATCTAGTTAATTAACGTATCCATCACCTCATATGTATTTGTATGTGTGGGAATATTTAAGTTCTACTCTCTATGCAAATTTTAATTATGTAGTATAGTTTTATTAACCAAACCAAATATAATCTTATTCATCTTGTAGCTGAAAGTTTGTATCTTTTTTCCACACTTTATCCCTAGCCCCTGGCAACCACTTTTCTACTCTATGTGGAATCTGAAAAAAAAATACCATGCACTGTCTTTCTCTGTCTTATTTTATTTAGCGCAATGCTTTCAAGGGCTACCCATGGCTCTTCAACTGTTTTAGGGAGGACCAAAGCAGCTATTTGTCTAGAGTCAATTATTTTCCATTACTGTGGCAAGAGTTTTTGAATTTTCTACCCATGTTCCATGAATTTTGAGATTTTCCAGTTTGACTTACAGGAACAGGCACTGTTTCGGGCCTTGTGTGTCTTCCTCTGATCCTTTCAGGAGATTCTGTCCCATTCTCTGGCAGTTTCCTCTCATTAATGTGAGTAGTCTGCTAAATATTCAAGGAGGACCCTTTCGGACCTCCAGAGTTCTCTGTCTTGTGGCATTCTTCTCTACAGTAATCTGTCCTGCAAACTCAAGCTGCCTTGATCTCCCTAGACTCAACTCTGTCTTCTCAGCTCAGGAAATCTACTGGGCTCTGTCTGGGTTTCCTCTCCTTGTGCCATGGCCTAAAACTCAAGGAAGTAAGCAGGGGCAATCATAGGGCTAACCTTATTTTCTTCCACTCCTTCGGTCACTGTCCTTAGTTGCTTGATGTCCAAGTCTTAGAAACTATTGTTTCATATATTTTGTCAACTATTTTAATTGTGTCAGGTGATAAATCTGGTACACGCTTGCTCCATGTTGTTCAGATACCAAGTTCTTTTAATAGCATTTTGAAACATATAAACATGTGAAAAATCAGTTACTTCCTCATTACTGGCTACCTGGTTGCACACCTGGCTTAGTCTCTTTGGGTCACGGTTTCCTTATTTGTAAAATGTAAGGGTTAGGCCATGGATTAGTCAGGGTTCTCTAGAGAAACAGAACCAATAGGAGAATAGATGATGATGATGATGATAGATGATTGATAGATAGATGATAGATAGATAGATAATGAAAATTTAGAAAGAGATGTATTAGAAGTTATTTTATGTGATTATGGAAGCTGAGAAATCTCATGATTTGTCATCTGCAAGCCAGGGCCCCAAGAAAGCTAATGGTGACCAGGAGCTCTGAAGGTAGGAAAAAATTGTTTCAGTTCATCCAGTCAAGCAGAGAGTGGATTCAATCTTTCTCTGCCCTTTTGTTCTATTCAGGCCTTCAACAGATTGAATGATGCCTACTTACATTGAGGAGGACAGTCTGCTTTACTGAGTCCACTGATTAAAATGCTAATCTCTCCAGAAATACCCTCCACAGATACACCAAGAAATAATTTTTAATCAGATACCTAGGCATCCCATGGTTTAATCAAGTTGACATGTAAAATTAACTATCACAGACCAGAAACAAAAACTCAGTGCATTTTAGTTCCAAACATTTTTGAGTTCATGAAATCATCATACTCTACACACCTTAAAATATAACCTTGTGGCTATCAATACATTTCTCAAAGAATTTGACTCAGCTCTCATCCTAAAAACTGGAGTTATAGATGAAATATCAAAATTTTTCAAGGCATGGAGACACTTGGAGCAAGAAGTTGGACCCAACTGGTTTCCATATGCCAAGTCTACACATCACCCAGAATCTGCCAAAGTGGCCCTGTCTGCCTTCCTAAAACTTGCATCAGCTGCCTTATACCATGCATCTGAAATGAATGCTGCTACCAACGAGGCCAATATATCCCAGGTGGAATACCTGAGACGAAGTTCTGGGTTGCATTTCTCTGGAAGCTTAAAAAAAAAACAGGACAGTCAATATTTACTGATGAGGAGTGGGAAGTCCTGAGATCATGTGGTATTACTCAAGACATCATTAATACTATGCGTGAATCATGCAAATGATCAGTAATTAGTCTCCTACTTGAGTCTCCTACTTTTAAATGATCAAGGATGATTAAAAAACTGAACCAACAAGCTCTGATGAAGGTGTCTGAGCCCTTGCAGAGCTGCCCAGGCAGGCTATCATCAATCCCAATATCCAGGTCAGTAGACCTTATCAAGCAGGTTCACCAAAATATTCAGCATACAGAGATCCACCAGCATTCCTGGACAGGATACCACAAAAAATGTTAACTCAAGCTCTACCTCTAGCTGTCACAGAAACAGAAACAATGATGAAAGCAGTGTCAACAGATGAGCTGACTCTACAAATGACAAGAGTAAAAAGGGAAAGACACTTAGAAGTGAGTCAAGTGAAGACACCAGTGATATACTAACTGACACAACAAAAATTAGAGATCAGCTATTTGAGATAATTGATTCTGTCCTAGATGAAATTGACAGCCTAGCTAAGTGTAAATCACTAGAAGTAAAAGTAGGTATGTTGCAGACTGACATATCTATTATGCATTTTAGATTAATGCAAGGTATTCCTTCAACTGGGACATTGTACCCAAGTCTTCTTCCAGATGAAACCAACACTCCACTGGCTGTCACCATTACCTTTGCTCCTTCTTCTCATGCACAAAGAAGACCTTTAATAAACTGAGTGATTGGTAATTGTTAAACAAACACAACAAATCTAGGTGGTCAATAAGCATGGCACTACCTTGGCTGGTGTGGCTCAGTTTGTTGGAGGATCATCCCATACCCCTAAAGGTTGGTGATTTGATTCCCAGTCAGGGCACATATGGGAGGCAACCAATTGATGTTTCTCCCGCTCTCTCTCTTTCTCTCCCTTCCTCTCTCCCTAAAATCAATAGACATACTTAAAAAAAATAAGCAAGACACCACAACATCTCCACTCCAGCTAGACAATATCCCGCTATGGAACCACACTACCACCAAATACCATGCAAAATGCCAACACTACAATCAATAAAAATAAATAAATAAAACTTTCAAAAATTTAATATATTATTTTAGCTCTCACATGAAACTGAAAAACATAACTTGAAGCTGCTACTTTCTTAGCTGCTTTATTAAATGGCACTAAGAGAAATAAAAATCTCCGATGATTTTTTTTTTTTTTTGGTTATAGTATCTCTGGGTTTGCCTGGAAAGCACACCATAGTTTACAATGTCTTTATGAAAGAAAGAAATTTTAAATTCCAAACAATTGACTGACCAATGAAGTTTTGAAACAGCCCCTTTGAATATCTGTGCAGAGTACTTTAGAATTTTAACCTTGTCTTTGACTAAACAATGATATTCTGAAATCTCTACATAAAATACAAAGAAAAACAACCCAGTTTGAATTTCTTATTTTTACTTATTGGGCCCCTCCTTCATCCCAGTATTCCTTGTGACAGGAACCTCTCTGAGGTGCTTGTGCCAAGTAACTAATTCTGTTTCTGAGCCATTCTGGTCAAAGCACTATACTTTTTACATTAGTTTAAGTGAGGTAACACAAGATCAATTTCTCAGGTGGTCAGTACTTAAAAAATATTTGAAGTAGCCACTAACTACCTGTGACCACTCCAGATTGATATATCCCATACATTAGAATACTCACCAGATTACAAAGATGTACTATGAAAAAAGAAAAATGTAAAATATCTGATTAATAATTTTATATTGATTATATGCTGAAATGATTTTAAATATATTGGATTAATTAAAAACATTAAAATAGAAAAGAGTTGAACATGGTGAACAGATATTTGTATTTCAAGAGCAATGATAGTGAATCCTTGACACTGTAGAATTTTGGGGCTTGGCAATGGAGATGATGAGGGGCTCTGAAAGGAGGAATTTAGCTCTTTGAGCAAAAAACTTTAACCTTAGGGGTGAATTCCCAAGAGAAAATAAGGAACAAACATTTTTTGAGTCCCTTTTTTGTATTTTTGGTGCTGGGATAGGGATGAGGAGCACTGAGGTGGGTTCACAGCATACTCCCCTTTCAAGAGGCAAGAGTAGGCAACCTTATCTGGGGCACCATTAAATAGTACATAATGTGGCTATGTAATATTTTGAGATATTAATTAGTTTTCTGCACATATTTGCACCTACCTTCACTCAAGCTGACAGTCTATCCCACGCCCCCTGCCCCAAGAAAAATAAAGCGGGTTAGAAAGCAGAAGTGACCTACAGTTCTTTCTAGATTTTGTTTTCCAAAAGCCTGATTCTTAGGTGTCTGGGAAGAGTTAAGAAGGAGAACAGGATTTATTGATAAACACAAAATATCTTGAAGGAACCTAGGTAAATTTAGAGCTTCATTGTCACACTGTAAAAATTCCACCTGCTAGAGTTACAAGGGAGAGGACAGAGAACTGTTGTTCCAGGCACAGCAGAGATGAGGCTGCAGGGAATATTTTGGGGGAAAGCAGGACCCCAGAGAAGAGGAGCTTGGAGCATCTATTTAGAGAGGCCATGGGCAGTGTGAGCAATGCATTTTGTAGCCCAAATATGGGACACAAGCAGCAGAGTCCCACCAGAACATGGCCCCATGTGGACCTGGACAGTTGATGTCTCAGTGGCTATCTGGATGCTCTTGCTCTAGACAGGCTGACACTTTGTAGTGTCCTGGAATGGAGGTAAGGGAAGGAAATCTAACTCCCCTTTTTCCTTCAAATTTTCTCTCTGGAGACTCTCTTCTCAGTATATAAATATGTAGGGTCACAAGATAAGATGGATTGTCCCTTCTTTTGAAGCTGGGAGTTACATCCTAGGAGCTTGCAATTCACATTTCTTTGCAATTTTCCCTGAGCAGGAGATCTGGTGACTCTGGTATGAGGTGAAGAGCCACAGCCTGAAGGGATGATGTTCACTGAGGTAGAACCTAAATAACTTCACTGCCTGGGAAATTTTTTATGATAGTAAAGGGGTATTTTTCTTCTTTTTTATAAGATAGAACATTGTGAATTGAAAAATCAAGACCATTTTAAAAACTTCTTTATCAGGCAAGGCTCTTATTTAGGAAGACAATTAAGCCCCACCCCAGCACAGTTGATCAACCCACTTCACTGTCCCTAAAATAAAATTTCCCTCAGAGTGTGAAAATGTCAAGTTGATGCCTTGAACTGAGTTTGGGAACATTCTTACCTACCTTTTCCACCACTTATTGCATTATCTTCTTTTCTCTCTCAACCTTCCTTCCCTATTCTAAGTCCAGTGGGGAAAAAAATTGAAACGTTGCTCATTTTAAAATACATACTGCTATTTCTTTTCTACTAAGACAGAGGAAAAGCATAAATGATACTGACAGGATCAATATCCATGACTTGGAATGTGTCAGGGAATAGAGGAGATTGAAAAGCAGAGGGGCTGACAATAAAAGAATTTCCAGTGGATCCAAGGTGGTAGAGGAGTAACTTGAATCTACACTAAAGTCCTCCAAAGACCAATCTGGAATTATAACTAAACTGTAGAGAAATCATCCTGAATAACCAAGGAACACCAGCTGGAGAGAAGCCTTATAATCAAGGACAGACAGAAGAAACCACTTCACCACAACAAGACTGGTAGAGAGTTCATGGGAGTCATGAGAGGGCTGGCTGGGCATCCACAGACAGTAGCTGAAGTTCTGGAGGGATATTTCAGCACTGGGGGTTCCGCTGAGAGGTGTGGCGTCTAAACCCCAAGCTGGGCTCTGGCACCAGAGCCAGAAAGAAACTCAGATAACATCTAGTTGTGAAAAGCACAGGGTTTCTGTCTGCCAAGGAGGGACAGCTGGAGACAAAGAGAGGCTGTTAAAGGGCCAATGCATAAAATTTCATTTGCAGCCACTTTTCCTGGGCTCCAGCAGAAGGAAGGCAAAGTGGACTAGAGATGCTTGAGGAGAGTCTAGGGTTGGTAGCTCTAGGGAGAGACTGAAGGCATAGCTGTCAGGATCCCTGTGCTCAGTCATTCTTCATACTGCAGAAGCCATCTTTCTCAGACAGAGTACCCCTCTCCAAGTGGCATCAACCTGAGGGAAACAACAGCCCTGCACATAGGAATTACTCTGCCCCACCCTGTGGAGCTTCAGATGGGCTGCTGATTACAGTTTGATTAGTTTAACAACTAAGGCAGAATATGTAAAGATGCAGCCAAAATGGGAAGACAAAGAAACAGGTCCCAAATGAAAGAACAAGAGAATTCTCCAGAAGAACTAGATAAAATGGAGGCAAGGAATTTATCAGATAGTTTAGAGTCACAATCATAAGGATACACAACAGCATGAAAAAAAAGACATAGAAACTATGAAAAAGGAGAGTCAGAAATAAAGAATGAAATATCTAAAATAAATAATACACTGGAAGGAATAAACAGTAGGTTAGATGAACCAGAGGACTGAACAGTTATTTGGAAGACAAAGTAGAAAAAAACATGCAGGAAGAGCAGCTAAAAGAAAAAAGGATTTAAAAAAATGAGAGCTTAAGAAATATTTTGGACAAATGAAGTGTAACAACATCTGCATTATGGGAATACCAGAAGAGAGTGAGCAAGGTAATGAGAATGTATTTTAAGGAATAATAACTGAACACTTCCCTTGTTTGGTGAAGGAAAATGACATAGAAGTTTGGGAAGCTCAGAGAGTCCAAAACAAGTTGAACCTTAAGAGGCCTACATGAAAACACTTCATAATTAAAATGACAAGGCTTAAATGCAAGGAAAGAATCCCAAAAGACACAAGAGAAAAGCAGGTACTTACCTAAAAGGAAGCACCAATTAGACTGTCATCTGATTACTCATCAGAAACATATCAGACCAGAAGGGAGTAGTGTGAAATATTCCAGATGATGAAAAGCTAGGACCTAAAGCCAAGGCTACTTTACCCAACAGAGCTATCATTTAAAATGAAATGAGATACAAGGAGTTTCCCAGACAAGAAAAAGCTAAAGGAGTTTGTTAACACTAAACTGGTACTGCAACAAATGTTAAAGGGCCTGTTTTAAGAAAAAGAAGAAGAGAAAGAAAAAAAAAGAAGAAAAACAGTGTAACAATAAAGTGGTACCAGATACATATCAATCAATAATCACCTTAAAAATAAATGGCTTAAATGCTCCAACTAAAACACATAGGGGAGCTGAATGGATGAGAAAACAAGATCCATATGTACCCTACTTCCAAGGGACCCATATCAGATCAAAAGATACACACAGACTAAGAGTAAAGGGATGGAAAAGGATATTTCATGCAAATGGATATAAGTAGTAGTACTCCAACAAAATAGACTTTAAAACCAAGGCTATATTAAGAGGCTAAGAAGGACACTACATAATGTTAAAGGGAACAATCCAGCAAGAGGATATAACCCTAGTAAATATTTACACATCTAACATAGGAGCTCCTAAATATGTAAAGCAAATCTTCATAAACATTAAAGGGAGATAGACAGAAATAGTCATAGTTGGAGATTTTAACACCCCATTGACTTCAATGGATAGACTTTCCAGACAGAAAATCAACAAGTGGATAGTGGCCTTATGACACACTGGATCAAATGTATTTAATTGATATCTTCAAAGCATTTCATCCCAAAGGAGTAGAATATACATACTTTTCAAGGGCACATGGAACATTTTCTAGGTTACACCACGTGTTGGGACACAAAACAAGTGTCAATAAAATTAAGAAGACTGAAATCATATCAAGCATCTTCTCTGACCACAGTGGTATGAAAGTAGAAATCAATCACAAGAATACTGGAAAATATGCAAAGACATGGAGGTTAAATAACATATTATTAAACAATGAATGGGTCAACAAGGAGATCAAGGAAGAAATCAAAAGATACCTTGAAACAAATGAAAATGAGGACACGACAATCCAAAATCTGTGTGACACTTAGAAAGCAACCCCAGGAGGGAAATACATAGCATTACAGGTGTATCTAAAAAAGAGAGAGAGAGAAACAAAAAGCTCAAATAAAAACCGTCTAACTTTACACTTAAAGGATCTTGAAAAAAGAAAAACAAACACAGGTCAAAATGTGTAGAAAGAAAGAAATAAAGATCAGTGAAGAAATATATGAAATAAGAGTCTAAAAAAAGGATACAAAAGATCAATGAATCCAAGAGCTGGTTCTCTGAAAAGGTAAACAAGATTGACAAACCTTTAACCAGACTCATCAAGAAAAAAAGAAAGGGCTCAGATAAATATATCAGAAAAGAAAGAGGAGAAATAGCACTGATACCAAAGAAATACAAAGGATTATAAGAAAATACTATGAATAACAATATGCCAACAGACTGGACAACCTGGACAAAATGGATAAATTCCTAGACATACAATCTCTCAAAACTAAATCAGAAAGAATCAGAGAATATGAATAAACAGATTACACATAGTGAAATTGAACAGTGATTAAAAAAACCCCAAGAAACAAAACTCCTGGACCAAAGGCTTCACAGGTGAATTTTACACAACATTCTGAGAACGAACACCTCTCCTTCTCAAACTGTTTCATAAAATTCAAGAAGTGGGAAGGCTCCCAAACTCATTTTATGAGGCCAGTATTATCCTAATTCTAAAACCAGATAAAGACACTACAAAGAAAATATAGGTCAATATCCCTGATGAACATAGATGCTAAAATCCTCAACAAAATATTAGCAAACTGAATACAACGATGCATGGAAAAGATCATACACCATGATCAAATGGGATTTATTCTGGGAAAGCAAAGTTGATACCACATTTACAAAAACAATAAATGTGATTCACCACATAAAAAATAAAGGATAAAAATCACATGATCATATCAATAGATGCAGAAAAAGCTTTTGATTAAATCCTGACCCATTTATGATAAAAACTCAGCAAAGTAGGATTAGAAGAAACATGTGTAAACATTATAAAGGTCATATATCACAAACCCACTGCCAACATCATACTCAACAAGCAAAAACTATAAGTGTTCCCTTTAGGATTGGGATCAAGATAGGGATGTCTGCTATCACCTCTATTATTTAACATAGCACTGGATGTTCTAGCTATAGCAGTCAGTCAAGAAGTAGAAATAAAAGATATCCAAATTGGAAACGACGTAGTAAAAATGTCCTTATTTTCAGATGGCATGATACTGTAAATAGAGAACTCCAAAGATTCAACCAAGAAACTACTGGAACTGATAAATGAATTCACCAAAGTAGCAGGATACAAAATTAATATCCAGAAATTAGATGCACTTTTATATGCCAATCATGAACTAACAGAAAGGGAAATTAAGAAAACAATCCCACTCACAATTGCTTCAAAAAGAATAAAATACCTAGGAATAGATCTAACCAAGGATGTAAAAGACCTGTACTCAGAAAATTATAAGACACTGAAGAAAGAAATTGAAGATGCAAATAAGTGGAAGCATATAATGTGTTGTTCATGGATAAGAAGAATTAACATCATAAAAATGCCCATACTACCCAAAGCAATCTATATATTCAGTGCAATTCTTATCAAGATTCTAATGACATATTTCACAGAACTAGAAAAAAATTTCAAAAATTTATATGGAACCACAAAAGATCCCACATACCAACACTGATCCTAGGAAAGAACAAAATCAGAGGAATCACACTACCTAATATCAAATTATAGTATAAGACCATAGTAATCAAAACAGCATGGTACTGGCATAACAATAGACACATAGATGAATGGAACAGAATAGAGAGCCCAGAAAAAAAACCACACCTTTAGAGTCAATATTCAACAGAGGAAACAAGAACATATAATGGGCTAAAAATAGTTTATTCAATAAATAGTGTTGGGAAAATTGTACAGATACATGCGGAAAAATGAGAATAGATGACCTTCTTATACCACACACAAGAATAAATTCAAACTGGGTCAAAGACTTAAATGTTAGACCCCAAACCATAAAAATCATAGAAGAAAACAGGCAGCAAATCTCAGACATTGCTTGTAACAATATTGTATTTGGTATATCTTCCCAGGCAAGGGAAAAAAGGAAAAAATAAACCAACGGTACTACATCAAACTAAAACTTTTTGCACAGCAAAGGAAATCATCAACAAAATAAAAAGACAACCCACAGAATGGGAGAACATATTTGCCATACATCAGATAAGGGGTTAATATACAAATTTATAAAATACTTACAAAATTCAACACCAAAAAGAGAAACAGTCTAATTATCAAATTTTAATTGACCATGGAGACATGGGTTTATTTCTGGGGTCTCTATTCTGGTCCATTGAGCTATGTGTCTGTTCTTATACCAGTACCAGACTGTTTTGATTACATTAGCCTTGTAGTGTAGTTTGATATCAGGTGTTGTGATCCCCCCAACTTTATTCTTTCTCAAAATTACTGTGGCTATTCGGGGTCATTTATGGTTCCATAAAAATGTTTGAAATGTTTGTTCTGTATTTGTGAAATATGTCATTTGTATTTTAAAGGGATTGCATTGAATCTATAAATTGCTTTGGGTAGTGTGGACATTTTGATGATGTTAATTCTTCTGATCCATGAACACAGTATATGTTTCCATT
The DNA here is from genome assembly GCA_004026545.1 of Mormoops blainvillei. Taxonomy (NCBI): domain Eukaryota; kingdom Metazoa; phylum Chordata; class Mammalia; order Chiroptera; family Mormoopidae; genus Mormoops; species Mormoops blainvillei. Next base: position 27,116 of record PVJD01010810.1, read on the forward strand.
TATTTGTATCTTCCTTAATTTCTTTCTTCAGTGTTGTGTAGTTTTCTGAGTACAGGTCTTTTACCTCCTTGGTAAGCTTTATTCCTAGTTACTTTATATTTTTGTTGCTATACTGAATGGGATTTTTTTCCTGATTTCTGATTCTGATATTTCATTGTTGGTGTACAAGAATGCCTTTGATTTCTGAATATCGACTTTGCATCCCGCTGTTTTGCTAAATTCGCTTATTTGGTTGAGTACTCGACAAAGAAGACAAAAGCATAAAATGGAGTAAAAATAGCCTTTTCAACAAATGGTGTTGGGACATCTGGACAGCTACATGCAAAAAAATGAAACTCGACCACCAACTTACACCATACACAAAAAATAAACTCAATGTGGATAAAAGACTTAAATATAAATCACAACACCATAAAAGTCCTAGAGGAGAACACAGACAGGAAAATCTCAGATATTCCATGCAGCAATATTTTCACCAATATGTCCCCTAAAGCAACGGACATAAAGGAAAGGAAAAAAAAAGGACTTCATCAAAATAAGAAGCTTCTGTATGGCTAAAGAAAACATCAGCAAAATGAAAAGGGAACCAACCATATAGGAAATATATCTGCCAATGATACATCAGACAAGGGTTTGATCTCCAAAATATATAAAGAACTCACATGACTCCACTCCAGGGGGACAAACAACCCAATAAAGAAATGGGGAAAGGACCTGAACAGATGCTTCTCTGAGAAGGACATACACAGGGAGACATATGAAAGGGTGCTCAGCATCACTAGCCATCAGAGAGATGCAAATTAAAACCACAATGAAACACTACTTCACACCAGCCAGAATGGCCATCAGAAACAAATCAACAAACAAGAAGTGCTGGCAAGGATGTGGAGGAAAGGGAACCCAGTGCACTGCTGGTGGGAATGCAGACTGGAGAAGCCACTGTGGAAAACAGTATGGAATTTCCTCAGAAAACTAAAAATGGAACTGCCTTTTGACCTGGCAATCCACCCCTTGGAATGTATCTGAAGGAACCCAAAACACTAATTCAAAAGAACATAAACACCCCTATGTTCACTGCAGCTTTATTTGCATTTGCCAAAATATGGAAGCAGCCCAAGTGTCCATCAGTAGATGAGTGGGTACAACTATGGGGCACTTACACAATGGAATACTACTTGACTGTAAAAAAAGAAGAAAATTTTACCCTTTGAGACAGTATGGATGGACCTGGAGATCATTATGCTAAGTAATATAAGCCAGTAAGAAAAAGACAAATACCATGGTTTCACTCATATGTGGAATCTAATGAACAAACTGAAGTAATGAGGAAAATGGAGACAGGCTCACAGATGGAGAGCAGATGACGGTTAGTGCTAGGAAGGTGAAGTTAGGGGTGGGGGGATTGATCAAAAAGGAAAAAGGACTCATGGACCCCGACAAGAGTGTGGTGATTGCTTGGGAGAGCGGTATTTAAGGGGACTAAATGGTAATGGAAAAAATATATAATAAAGAAAAAAAATTAAAAAGAAATAAAAAAAATAAGATGAATTTCCACTCCTTGTTTATAGAAATATGAACACAATTTGTTAGAATGATATCCTGGTCAATTATCGGTTGCCTCTAACATATATTGATATTATGTCTCTGGTGCTGTGGAGAATGTAGATCTAATCAATGGGGTTTTTTATCACGCTTATCAGTAGCAAGTTCAGGGACCAAGGCCTAAGTTCTCATTTTTCCCAGGTGGTGCATGTCCTGCCTGAGGCAGGCATTTGAGTGTTTGTTGATTACTGCAACCCAGTATGGCTAGAGGGGATGCTGAGAACTACTCTTACCCCAGTCACTAGGGCAGCAATTGCCACTGAAGCACAGAAACCAAAATTATATGATAGTAATAGGATAGGAAACAATTACTGATCAGCCATAAAACCATTATTCTCTAGGTTAAAGACAGTCTAGTATAACCCAATGATTTTAAAAACAAGGAAATGGAGACCAAATGAGGTCAACCAACAGGTCCACAGTCTTATCCTGGTTATTGGAAGAGTTAAGTGCCACAATCTTCCTCTGACACTGAGCCCTATGTTCATGGCATCCAATTAGTAACTTGAATGATGACTATGGTTTAACCAGAGGTCACAAACGCAGTAGAAAAGAGCAAATCATGCCTCTACTGGTGAACGATCAGAAGCAGGCCTGATGTGGGAAGTGCCTGCCCGGACTAGGCATTAAGATTTACCTACTATATTAGTTTCCTGTTGTTGTTGTAACAAATTACTACAAGTTTAGTGGTGTAAAGCAACACAAATTCAGTAGTTACACTCCTGAAGGCCAGAAGTCTGAAATGGACCTCACAGGGCTAAAATCAAGGTGTTGGCAGTGTTTTGTTCTTTTTGGGGGTTCTAGGAAAGAATTTGTTTTCAGTTTCTAGAAGACACCTGCATCCCTTGGTTTATAACCTCCCCCCTTCACCTTCAAAGCCAGCAATGGCCAGCCAGTCAAGCCTTTCTTACAATACCATCCCTCTGATTCAATTCTTTTGCCTTTTCTAAGTATCCTTATGATTGCATTGGGCCCACCCAAATAATCCAGAATATTCTTGCTATTTTAAAAAATTTAATCAGGTCTACAAAACCCTCTTTGCCTTGTAAGATATTACATTACAGATTCCGGGGATTAGGTTGTGAACATCTTTCGGGGGTCATTATTCTGCCTGCCATACCCTTTATAAAAACAGCCAGGCTAAATGCCTTTGCAGGCTAGATGGAGTCCATGGGCTTCTGAAAGGGCCAGGTCAGTTTTCCGACCTGCCAGACTGCTCGTGACCCAGTCAGGCCTGCTTTCCAACCCTCTGGACTGCCCATGACTCAGCTATTCTGACTCGCTTGGTAGCCTGTGGCTAATCGAAACTCTCCCACCTCGCACAATGGACATCTGACCCAGCCATAATGGCCGGTGGTCAGACTGACCTTCTTGCACCTGGGAACAGCCTGACCCTTCACTAACCCATTATCCTGACTCACATCCTGAAACCCTGAGGCAATAGTCCAGAAGACCAAGAGATTAACTCTTCCCTTATTACCCTGCAACCCCGAGCTTTTTCTTTTAAAAACCCCATTCTTGGCCCCCTCTGGGGCTGTGACTGCAAGCTCAGCTGGCCTGTAAGTGCAGCATCGAGTCACCTGGATCAGATCATCTGGCCCCTCCCCTCCCTATCTCTCATACATTCTAACACTCCCGATTTGTGATACTCAGTTTTTGCTATGCTAGGCATCATGGAGACACAAGAAATGTGGTAAAGTTTTCGACTTCGAGAATGGTCAGGCTGGAGAATGAAGACTAACACACAAAGCAATGGGGCACCATGAACCAGAAAGTGTATAGGAAAATGCCACCTGGCATAAGGCCTGTGATGTTGCCAGTGGCTCTCCATGTCCTACTAGATGCCTATAAGTCTTAAATCACAATTTTAGATGAGAAAAAAAGGCCATCTTATGACTTCCTTATTGAGGAGGAGACCAAGGCCTTTGTAGGGGAAGTGACACAGAGCGTTAGTACTTGAACTGTGATTACGGTTCAGGTATCCTAATGCCTCAGCTCTGTTCTCTTGCCCCTGCAGAGGCTGTTCTCTTCAATGCTCTTGTCTGACATTCAAGGCCCCTCATTATCTGACTCCACTGCCACCTTCTCCTATGACTCAAGATGACCTAGCTCTCATCAGGTTACTCTTCTTATTGCCCCAAGAATGCACATGTTTGTTCATTCGTCTGTTTGTTCATCATTCATCCACTGCTCATATATTGAGAACCTACTATTGCCAGGCTCTGCAAACACAAAGGCGAACAAGACCCAGTTCGCTCCTGCATGGGCTTCTCTTCCAGAACAGTGGTCCCTACACCTGTCGTGCCATGGCACAAATAATGGAGGATTATTCACTGATTTGTCATCCTTCTGGCGTTATAGTCCTGGGTACTCCCTCTCCTCCTTTCCTCTCTTGGGAGAATAGCAGAAGGTCAATGGGTGAGAGCAATATTATTCAAGAGAAAGTCTTTATCTTTTCTAAGTTACAGAAATTTAAAGTACACTATATGCAATCTTATACATAAGTAATAAATGACTTGGTCATGCGGATGTGACTTGTAGGGAGGAGGCTCTGATTTAGTGGCTCAGGTGGCTCTGCTGGCTTGGAATGCCCTTTAAATTTTTTTTTTAAGTCAACACTGAGGGGTTTCAACTAGCCTTCATTCTTCCAAGAGAAGAAAGGCACCTCAGACAAGGAAATCCACATCCTTTTGGGAAGAGAAGTTGACATCTGATCTTTCACCTTCATGTTCTATGAGTAAATACCATAAAAGTATAAAGAAACTGGGAGTGTTAGACTGAAGAAAAGAATGCTAGAAAGAGAAACTGACTGGAGTTGCCTGAGGGGAGAGATTTATTTTGTTGGTTTCAAGGGAACAGCATCCATGAGAGGAAGCTGCAATAGGTGTATTTCACACTCAGGTGACTCAGTCCCCAAAGCACATGGTCAAAAGAGCACTGAATTAGGAAAATCTGGGTTGCAAGAGAAAGAACCCCAGCACAAACCAGCTAATTAAGACACTGAAGGGGGACATTAATGACTGAAAATGTCAGTGGTGATAGAGTGACTTGTCACCCCTGGATTCCCATCTGTTGTTAGAAACCTGTCTCTCTATTCCTGGCCTCCCAGCCACTGTCTAAGCCTGCCTCCCTACCCCTCTACCCCCTACCCCAAAGCACCTCGGTCAGCCTCCGAGGGCCTAGCGGAAGGGCAGTGGAGTGAGTTGGTGGAGTCCCAGGTCACAGCCCACAGTTTAGCCACTGCTTAGAGGCAGTCCCATTCACAATGGCTCAAGCACACTTCAGGGATTGACATTCACCAACCAAATTCCATGACTGGGGAGAATGGAGCTGATTGGCTGAACCAGAGTCACATGCTGCCCTTAAACTGGTGGGAGAGTAGGAATCAGGAGCTCCCCAACCAAACCTCCCAGGCTGAGGGTAAGATGACCACCCCCCAAAGAAGATCAGGCTGCTTAACCGAAGAAAGAGGAATGGGTGATAAACAGGTGAAAAGAGCAGATGCTCTGTCCCAGACAGGTCTGAATAAATGAGGTGCTTCACTTACTTTTCTAGTTTCACATGAGGGCCATCCAAAAGTCTTTAGCCACACTTCTTAAGGTTCCCTGTTATGTTATCCAGTTCCATTCTCTCACATACCACAGCCACCCTGGGCACCATGTTGCTCAGTTTACAGGCTCCCTTTCTCCCCTCCTGTCTTCCTACTCGCTTCTCTTACACAAACCCAGAGAACTGGTCTGACCGGTAGGACAGCAGAGGGGACAGGGCAAGTCAGGATGTGGGGTTGGGTTGGAGATGGGGGTGGGGGAACTGAGAACACTGGCATCTTCATTGCCTTATCCCATCATGCCAGGAATACCCAGATTTTCCCCAAGTTGGAAGGTTTACCTTGCCAGACACTGAGTTCCCAGACCTGAAGAACAGGCAGTGATCACAGGACGTTAGGGACCTTGAGGTTTACAAACTTCCTCAGTGCCCTGCTGTCACATTTGAACTTTACACAAGTCCACCTTGTGTGTCTTAAAGAGGAACTTTCTGTTCTCATCTGCTATCAAGGTTGTTGCTAATAAACTTCAAGTTACGTACTTTTATCTGCATTATGGTCTGGCATTACTGAGACTCAAGCTTCAAGTGCCAAAATTGATAAGGACTGTCCAGTAGCAAATAAACACCATGACAAAGGGTAAAATACAGTAAAAAGCAAAAAACAAACAAAACCCAATAACGAACAAGTGGGAAAACCTGGCCAGCCTCTTAAAGTGATTGGAAATAAAAACAATTCAGTGGTGGTCATCTAGAAGTGAACTTGAAGAGTTTTTGGTCTTATCATCCATTTCTGAGATAAACAATGGATTCGATACCAATGATTCCAAAACCAAAGTTACAAATTTTGGGAGACACCCCCAGCATTTGATGAGGCACTTATCTCCAGGGCAATTTGTCTTGGAAGGTACATCAGGAAGTACTTTTTTATTTCTCTAAGTTAAAAGACTATGGGGGCTTTATTGAGATTGCTATTGTTTGATTAATGACCAAGGTGGATATATGAGAATGCCTCCTTTAAAATGTTCAAGACTAAAATTGTTATGACTATGGTAAAGTAAAACTCTAGAGCCTCAAGATTTGTTTGGTCATAAGAAGATTAGATTAAAATTGCTCTGTCCTTATGCCACCTTCTTCTGTTAGCATGGCTGACTGCCAAAACATATAGCTTCGTATTTCACCATCGTCATATAAAGTCCTAGCCCAAAGATCCATCAGGAGGATCAATACTTATCCAGGACTCAGTTGTGAGAGATGCACTCCTGACACTAAAATTTAGCCTTGGGTTAGCAGACCCTTAGAGAGCAGCCTACCTGGACCACTAAGTTCTGGCTTCCTATCTACTTAATTTTACTGAGCCCAGCTTTGGTATTCTGTCACATGCATACTGATAGGCAGAGGAAGAAGCAGTCCCAAGAAACGTGATGCTGCACTTGTTATAAGCAAGCTTGGAGAAAGTGTTAATGACAGTTTTAGGGTTGCTCCTGCATGAACTAGAATTCCTGTGTGCAAGTTTATTTGCAGACTGCCGTCCCCTACCCCACCCCGAGTCCTGGGCGTTGCAGGGAGGTATAGAAAGTTTTGGCTGCTCCTCACACATTGACTTCCCCTAGAGTGACAGGCCAGGTGGGAGTTTGTCTGGGTTACCTTGGGCTGTGCAGCTGGTGGTCATGTTAACTGGGAGGTTCCCCACCAGCCATCATTATTTTAGGTATTTGACAGACAACTGAGGCTGCAAATTTACTGCAGTGGTTTCACTAGCACCACACGACTGTTTTATGGAGATTTTAGGGTTTTAACTGACCCTTATCACTTAGGAACAGATGCTGTGCCCCAGGGTTATGGGGATCTTGTCACTTATACTTAATTTGAATGTGCTCTCTAATTGCCAATTCAAAGTACTGTTTTAAGCATTTAAGTTCCTGCCAGTAATTCACCTGCTGTTTAAGGTGTGCAATTATTGCATCATTTCACACAGTCAAACAGAACTCTCAGCCCTAGTAGTTATTGCATCAGCTCAGAGCAACCTGCTCTCCCAATCAATTAAACTCATTGCACTTGAACACGATGCCTGCCAATTATACTTGAAATCTCCACCTCACAACCTGTTGCACAATGCAGGGATCCCAAAATTTAATCAATCCCCACCTCAGACAATCTGGCCTTTATGGAGGTTTTCCAGAATCTCCTGGGAACAACCTTATGGTGCATGTTCATCGCCCTCCACACCAAGCATGGAGAGAAACTTCCCAGGCCCTCCCTCTGGGAACAGTAGGGCCACTCCATAGCTGCAGTTTGTTTTTGTTCCAGGACTCTATGGATGATGAAACTAGTTGTGGTTACTGTTTTCCCCCTTTATTTGTTTGTTTTTGTTACTCCAGTAATACATGCTCATTATAGGAAAAGTCCAAATATACAGCTAAGCAAAATGAAGAATAATTTTTACCTAAATTCTTACCACTGAAAAGCTACCATAGTTAAAATGTCACCCTTCCAGTCTTTTGTGTTTCCCCTTTGAAATGGCTGATAGAAAGTTCTATCTACATATAGAACCATCTACAAATCCCAATATAAATGAAAATTTAATATGTAACAATGGAGAAAAGGTATAATATATAATATTTTTTCCAGTTGGAAGAAAAGAAACATAAATCCTACATATACTATATGGAAAAAATCACTTCAAATAGATTAAATATTTAAATGTAAATAATACAACAATCAAGGGATTATTTAAATTATCTGGTAGGTTACATGTACATTCTATGGGTGGGAAAGAACTTTTAAAACCAAAACCAGAAGTTATAAAGGGAAATATAGTTATATTTGATTTTAAAATTTTAAAGTCAAATAAATGGTAAAGTACATTAGTACTTTAAGTGACAGAAAGTTTATATTTATAATATAAACTCTTAAATATGAGAAAAAGACAAGATAAGAAAAAGATGCCCAGAGAGTACAAATGAACAATTCACTGAAGGATAAATTCAAATGGTCAACAAACTAACAAACATGAGAGGATACTTAAATTTATGATTGTCAGAGAAAGGCAAATTAAAGTTAACAGTAAAAAAACCATTTTACACTTAGATGGGCAGAAAGAACCATAACACCATATGTTGGTTGGGAGAGGGGGAATGTAGTCTGATATTTGTTCATTAAATGTGATGGGCCAAAATCTTTTGAGAAAGAAACTTGACAGCATCTACTAAAATAAAAAGTACATGTACCCCTTGACCCAGGAATTCTACCCCTGGGAAGGTAGCCCATAGGAATAAAAGCAACAGCTTTAAGAATATATATCCAAGCAGGCGTAGCACAGCATTGTTCAGAGGGAAGAAACAGGAAAAAAGCAAGTACCTGTCAATAAAGCAGTAGTTTAATAATTCATGATACATCTAACACAAAGGAATATTTTTGCAATTAATAAAAGAAGACTTACAACTAAACAAGAAGATTTGAAAGGAATTTCCATAAGCTATTGTTGAGAAGAAAAGATAAAGAAAATTATATATAATATGACCCTATTTTTGAGGGAAAATAATAATATTAATTAGGTTGTAAAAATTGGTTACTTTGGCTGGAGGAGGAGCGAGGGATGATGAAGGTGAATGAAAGTGGAAGAGGGAAGAGAAGGGAGAGAGAGAACCAAGAAAAAAAGTAAAATACCTTTACTAAAAATATATTAAAAATCTATCTATATAGTCATATTTATGCCTTTTTATAAAATTACATATACCAGGTGGGCAAAAGTAGGTTTTACAGTTGTGAGTGACAGTCTTTTAAGTTAATAAAGCTATTGAGTGACATTCTCTTAATAACGCTATGGCATGTCTTTTTCCATATAAACAATTGCAAACCTACTTTTGTATTATAGATTAAATTATTTGTCCCAAAAGGAGATATGTTGAAGTCTTAACCCCCAGTACCTCCGAATGTGACCTTATCAGAAATAGGGCCTTTAGAGAGGTAATCAAATCAAAATGAGGTCATTAGGTTGGGTATTAATCCAATATAACTAGTGCCCATAAAGAAAGAGGAAATTTGGACACACAGTCAGGTATGCATAGAGTGAAAATGAAGTGAAGACACACAGGGAAAACTCTCTGTGAAGATGGAGGCTTGGAGTGATGCATCTGTAAGCTGAGGAACACCAAAAATTTCTCACCAACGACCAAACACTAGGAAGAGGCAAGGAAGGATTCCCCTACAGGTTACAGAGGGAGCATGGCCCTGCCAACACCTAGATAACACATTTCTAGCCTACAGAACTGCGAGATAAAAAGTTTCTGTTGTTTTAAACTCCCTGCTTGTGATACTTTGTCACAGCAGGCCTAGGAAGTGAATACAATGTATAAGAAATCAAATAGCAGATTTTATAGATACTTATCTAAGTTGAAAAAATTCAAACAAAAGTTCTATAAATTCAGAGCCACATTTATACCTTAATCCCATTAAGTAGCTTTATTATATTTATTTTAGTTCTATCTTGCCCCTCATTTATACATACATCTTGACATCCATCTTGAATTATTTTGGGAACATGAACCTGTAGGGTTATCTAGATCCTATACCTTGGGACTGATTGCCTAGTTGGGCCATACAAAATAAGGAAAATTGAACAAGATAAGAGAAGGTGAAGATACAGTATGAGTTGTCCACACAGCCCTTGGCCATCAGAAACCATTCAGAAATGGAGTGAACAATCTCAGAACCCAGTTCCAAGTTCTAGTTCCAGGTCACTTTTGGCCTGGTCATATTAATTTCTGTGAGAGTTATCCTTCTGAGAAATCATCCTTTCACTTAAGCTAACTTGAGTGGATGTTTTTAGCTCATGATGACTAAAGGAAAAATTTGTTGGATGGCAAATTGGAAATTAAAGTGCTTAAGGATTAGGATCAAGTCTGTTTTACCTCCACTTGATCAGTACAACACTACCACTGACAATTATGTAAAGGGTCCCATGTTACATAACACAACATTTTGATCTATTTTTTGATGAAAAATAATTAAAATAAAACAAAGTAGTATATAAGAACTTAAATATAAACTTATTCTCTGACCTGAAATTAGGAAGAACCTACATATAAAAGATGAAATCAATGATCAGTAGAAGAACACCCCCCAACCCAATGAAATAGGTGACTGAAAAGATATAGAACTAAGGTAGCTGAGGCCAAATTCCATGAGCAAGAATATCTCAGTAGAAGGCTAATGACCCATAGAATTTAGAGAAGAGGCTCAGAGGATAAAATGTAGAAGTGTCCCTTCAACATTGAGCAGTAGAAGAAGCTCTGACTCTCCAGGGCTTGGAATATATCCACGGTGGGAAGGAAAGCAGCAATCTGTGTGACCAAACTTGAAGGCACCCCTCATTAATACCACCAACACAGCTCCTCTAGACTTGATGCTTATCGACAGCCCTCTGACTATAAATCCCCTCTCCAAATACATTTCTCTGTAGGGAAAATACTCTTGAGTATTGACCAGCTCTTACAGGCATTCTGCTTACTGGGTGGTTGCATTTTCTCAGAAAATAAATAAGTGATGGGTCACTTGAAGTCAACCTCTTGTGAATCAGTCCCCTGAGTCTACTCATATGTAGGCAAGTTGAAAATACAGTTTCTAACCAGCTGTCTCCCTAAATAACAGTTCCAAGGTGTCCTTGTTTTATCTCACTGTACCATCTAGCAGATAAGTGAATGGGGTCATAAGTGCCAGAAGGAAGACTTGATTAACTCTGTAGGGTTATACTGATGCAAAATCAAGGTGGAGGTTGCGGTGGTGGTGGGAGTGGTATGTGTATTTAGGGTCATGTGCTCTGATGGTGGGTTGACTAATTGTGGGAACAATATTGAGAGAAGAAGACAAAATTCTACCAAAGTCCTGGTCATCAATCTCAATACTACTTTCACAGAAACATAGAAAATGGCAACTGCAACTTTCAGACTACAATTTTTGAGTTCCTAGGCAATGAAAAACTGTGACATGGATCACCAAACAAAACTCTCCATTTAATTGTTGCTTTTAGCTAAAAAGGGATGGATCAAGAAGTCCAGCAAAATATAATATTTTTTCTCTAGACTAACACCCACCTTACTGGCTGACTAAGAATCAGATTTATATACAGGGGTGGGCAAAAGTAGATTTTCATATGGAAAATAATACGATAATAAATAATATTACAAGAATAAACTGTGTCTCATGTAGTCACAACTATAAACCTACTTTGGCCCACCATGCTATTGGTTTATAAGAAGTTTTCCTAGGAGGAGACCCAAGATGGTGGCAAGTTAATTCACCTCCTCCCAGGACCAAACTGAAATTACAACTAAAATATAGAACAATCAACCTGAATAACCAGCTGAAACCTAGCTGAACAGAAATCTTATAATAAAGGATTTATAGATGAAACCACATTGAAACTGATAGGAAGAACGGAGATGCTAAAAAGACTGGCCGTGCTCTCATGGGCAGTGGCTGAGATTCAGAGGGATATCTCAATTGCAAAGGTTCCCCATGAGGAGCAAAGGGTATCAACCCTGTGCCAGGATCCTCAACCCAGGACACTGGAACCAGGAAGAGATTCCTATATAACATCTGGCTATGAAAATCTGCTGGGATTCTGTCCAACAGGGAGAGACAAGAGTCTCCTAGAGACACAGGCACCTTTTTAAAAAGCCAAACACAAAATCTTGTTTGCAGTCACTCACCTGGGCTGTGGTGGAGTGAAGGCAGAGTGGACTAGAGTCTTGTGAGGAGAGACTAGGGTTTGTGGCTCCAAGGAGAGAGCCGAAAGGATAGCCACCAGAGTCCATGTGCTGAGTCCCTTGCCAAACACTGCTGATGCCATCTTTCTTAGGTGGAGCACTTGCCTCCATACAGCATCAGACTGTGGAAGTGCAATAGGCCCACCCTAAAAACTCCCTGTTTGCCCCTATTTGTGGAGTTCATGCCCTGTGGATGAGTCAGCTGCCTGTGTCTGGGTTAAAAAAGTATGTCAGTGACTGAGGTGGGGCCATTTTTTCCTCACACACCAGATGAATACAGAACCTTCCCTTTAACAGCCAAATTGTGGTCTGTTTGGGTCTGGTAAAACCTGCTGGCCTCACCCTGGCAACTCCCTGAAACGCCACCCCACCACAAAAGTCTTTGGACACCTGACTACCTGACTGGAGACAGCTAGCCTTGACAGACCCTGGAGCTATTGCTGAGTGGCCTTATACTCAGTGCTGACATTGAGTTTGAACCTGTAGCAATCTGAGGGATACCACTTGCCCCCACCTGGTCACTCACTGAGAACTTACCTTATGCAACTTGAGTACCACCAGAGGCTCATTTAGTGGCTAAGCTTAACATGCAGCTGGCAGGCAGAGACAGGCAGAGATAGGTGGAGGCAGGCAGAGGAGGATCTCTGGGTGCCTTGGACCTTATTCTCACCTGTCCCCAGGCTTAGTGCTGGTAGCAGCCAGCCTTGGTGCACAGCTTGGTCCTTCCCATGCACCCCCAGGCCCAGCAGAGGAAGTCACAAACTGTGGGTTGCTTTGTAGCTCCAAAAAAGTTTCCCAGGGCCAGTCACAGGCAGTACCTGACATTGACCTTCAGAAGAGTTCCTCCCAAGAGGCCCCATAACCAACAAACTCAGTGGTGAGCTTCAGGTCAGAGTAGGATCCAATTAGCTTCATAAGTGTCACCTCCAAAGGGACATCTCAGCAGTCCCTAGACACTGCTGAGGGGAATTCTGCCTCCTATGGTCAGCTCCTGCACAGCAGCTCATACACTGTGGTTGGAGTTGATTCTCACAATCAATCTCCCTGAGGGTTGACCCCAGGGGTGAACAGGCTAATAATAAGACTCAATTACAACAGGAGGGCTCATGTAACCCATGCAAGGGAAACTCCTGGAGCACTCAGCTCAGGTGATCATGGAGACAATGCCACTGGGTCCTGCAGGACACCTATAGCATAAGACAACCCCACCAAGACTAGGAGACATAGCAGATCTAACTAATACAAAGAAAATAACACAAAGAGACAGACAAAATGGAAAGACAATAAACATGCCCTATATGAAATTTAAAAATCTACAGAAAAGGAGCTAAATAAAATGGAAGTAATGATTCTACCAGATAAACATTGGTTATAAGCATACTTAAGAAACTCAGGCAAAGAATGGATGAAATCAGTGAGAAAAGGAACAAAAAGACAGTAACATTAAAAAAGACATAGAAATCATAAAGAAATGGTCAGATATGAAGAATACAATATCTGAAATGAAAAATAAGCTAGAAGGAAAAAACAGTAGATTAGATAAAGCAGCAGATCAAATCAGTGATTTAGAATACAAGGTAGCAGAAAACACCCAATTGAATAGCAAGAAGAAAAAAATGAAAAATAATAAGGATAATTTAAGGGACCTTTGGGACAACATGAAGCATAATGACATCCTCATCATTGGTATACCAGAGAGAGAAAAGAGAAAACAAAAGATTGAGAACTTCTCGAAGAAATAATGATTGAAAACTTCCCAAAAATGTTGAAAAAAAGACACACAAGTCAAGGAAGTACAGAGAGTCCCAAACAAGATGAACCCAAAGAGGCCCACAGCAAGACACATCACATTAAAATGGCAAAGGTAAAACATAAAGAGATAATCTTAAAAGCCACAAGAGAAAAGCAGTTAGTTACTACAAGGAAGCTCCTATAACACTGTCAGCTGATTTCTCAACAGAACTATTTCACACCAGAAGAGACTGGCACAAAATTTTCAAAGTGATGAAAAGCAAGGACCTACAACCAAGACTACTTTACTCAGCAAGGCTACCATCTAAATTTAAAGCAGGAATAAGAGCTTTCCAGACAAGAGTAAGCTAGAGGAGTTTATTACCACTAAACCAGTATTACAAGAAATGTTAATGGGTCCTTTTTAAAAAGAAGAATAAAAAAAAAGAATATACTTATAAAGAATAAAATGGCAACAAATACATACCTACCAATAATCATCTAAATGTAAAAGGCTTAATTGTTCCAATCAAAAGACAAAGCATAGCTGAATAAACAAGAAAATGAAACCATATATATGCTGTCTATAAGACAACCACCTGAGAATGAAAGATACACACAGACTAAAGTAAAGGGATTAAAAAGGGTATTTCATGAAAATATAAAATTAAAAATAACGGGGGCAGCAGTACTTATATCAGATAAAACTTTAAAACAAAAGCTATAATAACAGACAAAGAGGACACTACAAAATGATAAAAGGAACAATGTAACAAAAGGATATAATTCTGGTAAACATTTAGGCACCCAGTATAGGAGCACCTAAAGATATAAAGCAAATTTTGATGGACATAAATGGAGAGATGGACAGCAACACAGCCATAGTAGGATATTTTAATACCCCATTAACATCAGTAGATAGATTGTCCAGGCAGAAAATCAATAAGGAACAATGACCTTAAGTGACATAGTAGACCAGATGAATTTAATTGATATTTTCAGAACATTTCATCCCAAAGTAGCAGAATATACATTCTTTTCAAGTGCACATGGAATATTTTCTAGGATAGACTACATATTAAAACATAAAACAGTCTCAATAAATTGAAGAAAGTTGAAGTCATAATAAGCATCTTCTCTGACCACAATGAAATGAAACTAGAAATCAATTACATGGAAAAAAAACCTAAAAACATACACACAGGAAGGCTAAATAAATGTCACTAAGAAGGAATGGGTTAACAATGAGATCAGTGAAAAATAAAAAGATATCTTGAAACAAATGAAAAGGGGAACACAACAACCCTAAATCTATGGGACACACTAAAAGCAATCCTAAGAGGGAAATTCATAGTAAGACAAGCCTACCTAAAGAAACAAACAAAAAAAATCTTAAATAAACAATTTAATCCTACACCAAAAGGAACTAGAAAAAGAACAACAAACAAGCCAAGTGAGTAAAAAGAAAGAAATAATAAAGATCAGAGTGAAATAAAACCGAGTCTAAAAAAAACCAACATGAAAGATTAATGAAACCAGGAACTAGTTCTATGAAAAGAGAAACAAAATTGATAAACCCTTAACCAGACTCATCAAGAAAAATAGAGAGAGGGCCCAAATACAGAAAATTAGAAATGATAGAGGTAAAATAACAAATGGCATCACAGAAATACAACATGTTATAGGAAAATATTATGAACTACATGCCCACAAATTGGATTCCAAATGGAATAAATTCATAGAAACATACAATCTACCAAAACTGAACCAAGAAGAAACAGAATATCTGAACAGACTGATTACAGCTAATGGATCTTGAAGCAGTAATAAAAAAAACTTTCAACAAACAAGACTCCTGGACCAGATGTCTTCACATGTAAATTTTACCAGATAGTCAAAGAACTAACACATATCCTTTTCAGACTATTCATATATTTCAAGAGGAGGGGAGATTCCCAAGCTCATTTTACAAGGCCAGCGTTATCCTAATTCCAAAACCAGGTAAAGACACTACAAAGAAAGAAAATTAGAGGCTAATATCCCTGATGAACATAGACGTTAAAATCCTCAACAAAATATTAGCAAGCCAGGTCCAGCAATACATTGAAAAGATCATGCACCATGCTCAAGTGGGACTTATTTCAGGGATGCAAATCAATAATGGTGATACATCATGTAAACAAAATGAAAGACAACAATCACATGATCATATCAATAGATGCAAAAAAAACATTTGACAAAATACAGCACCCAATTATGATTAGGAAATTTTAGCAAAGTAGGTATAGAGGGAACATACCTCAGCATAATGGCCATGTATGACAAACCAACAGCCAACTTTATACGCAGTGAACAAAAACTAAAAACCTCTCCCTTAAGATCAGGAACAAGTCCGGGATGTGTACTTTCATCAGTCTTATTCAACATAGTACTGGAAGTTCTAGCCACAGCAATAAGACAAGAAAAACAAATGAAAGACATCCAAATTGGACAAGAAGTAAAACTGTCATTATTTGCAGATGACATGACACTATATAGAGAACCTAAAGATTCCACCAAAAAACTGCTAGAACTGATCAATGAATTCAGTAAAGTAACAGGATAAAAAATTAACATTCAGAAATTGGTGGCATTTTTATGCACCAATAATGAACTATCAGAAATTGATACTAAGAAAACAATCCCATTTGCAATTGTAAAAAAAATAGTGGTAAGGTACCTATGAATAAATTTAATCAAGATGTAAAAGACCTGTACTCATAAAATTGTAAGATATTGAAGACAGAAATTGAGGAAGATACAAATAACTAGAAGCATACACCCTGTTCATGGATTGGAAGAATTAATATCATTAAAATGTGCATACTATCCAAAGCAATCTATAGATTCAACACAATGCCTATAAAAATACCAATGCATATGTCACAGAACCAGAACAAATATTTCAAAAATGTATATAGAACACCACAAAATATCCTTGATAGCCACAGAAATCTTGAGAGAGAAGAACAAAGCTGGAAATTTCATACTGCCTGATATCAAACTATGTACTAAAAGACCATATTAATCAAAACAGCATGATACTGTTATAAAAACAAACATATAAATTAATGGAACAGAATAGAGAGACCAGAATAAACCCACACCCATGTGAACAATTAATATTTGACAAAGGAAGCAAGGACATACAATGAGTTAAATACAGTCTGTTCAACAAATGGTGTTGGGAAAATTGGACAGATTCTTGCAAAAAAAATAAACTAGACCACCTCTTTACCATACTCAAAAATAAACTCAAAATGGATCAAAGACTTAAATGTAAGACTCAAAGCCATAAAAGTCCTAGAAGAAAACATAGGTCGTAAAATATCCAAACTTTCCATAGCAATGTATTCATGTACCATAGCAATATTTTTTCTGCTATATCTCCTCAGGCAAGGGAAACAAAAGACATTAAATGGGACTACATCATACTAAAAAGTTTCTGCAGATTATGGGGGAACCATCAACAAATTAAAAGAATGTATGGGAGAATAGATTTGCCAATGATACAACTAATAAAATGTTAGTATACAAAATTTATAAAGAATACAACACCAAAAAACCTCAAGCCATCTAATTTAAAAATGGGCAAAGGACCAGAATAGACATATGAAAACATACTCAATATCACTAATCATCAGAGAAATGCAAATTTATTTTTAAGTATATTTTATCGATTATGCTATTATAGCTGTCCCATTTTTTCTGCCCTTTATTTTCCTCAACCCTGCAGCCCTCCTCCCACCAGCATTCTTCCCCCTCTTAGTTCATGTCCATGGGTTGTGCATATAAGTTCTTTGGCTTCTCCATTTACTATGCTATTCTTAACCTCCCCCTGTCTATTTTGTACCTACAATTTATACTTTTTATTCCCCGTACCTTTCCCCCCATTCTCCCTCCTCTCCCTCCCTGCTGATAACCCTCCTCATGATCTCCATTTCCGTGATTCTGTTCCTGTTCTAGTTTGCTTAGTTTTTTTTTAAGTTCAGTTTTTGATAGTTGTGAGTTTGTTGTCATTTTACAGTTCATAGTTTTGATCTTCTTTTTCTTAGATAAGTCCCTTTAACATTTTATATGATAAAAGTTTGGTGAGGATGAACTCCTTTAACTTTACCTTGTCTGGGAAGCACTTTATCTGACCTTCCATTCTAAATGACAACTTTTCTGCATAGAGTAATCTAGGATGTAGGTCCTTGTCTTTCATGACTTGGAAAACTTCTTTCCAGCCCCTACTTACCTGTAAGGTATCTTTTGAGAAATCAGCTGATAATCTTATGGGAACTCCTTTGTAGATAAATGTCTCCTTTTCTCTTGATGCTTTTAAGATTCTCTCCTTATCTTGAGTCTTGGATAATGTAAATATGATGTGCTTTGGTGCACACTTCCTTGGGTCCAACTTCTTTGGGACTCTCTGAGCTTCCTGGACTTCCTGGAAGTCTATTTCCTTGGTCAGATTGGGAAGTTCTCCTTCATTATGTGTTCAAATAAGTTTTCAATTTCTTGCTCTTCCCCTTCTCCTCTAGCATCCCTATGATTTGGATTTTGGAACATTGAAAGTTGTCCCAGATGTTTCTAAAACTCTCCTTATTTTTTTTGAATTCTTGTTTCTCCATTCTGTTCTGGTAGAATGTTTATTTCCTCCTTCTGCTCCAGATTGTTGATTTGAGTCCCAGTCTCCTTCCCTTCACTGTTGGTTCCATGTGTATTTTTCTTTATTTTGCTTTGCATAGCCTTCACTTTTTCCTCTATTTTGCAACCATACTCAACCATTTCTGTGAGCATCCTGATTACCTGTGTTTTAAACTCTGCATCTGATAGGTTGGCTATCTCTTCATTGCTTAGCTTTATTTTTTCTGGAGTTTTGATCTGTTCTTTCATTTGGGCCATATATTTTTGTCTTGGCACTCCTGTTATGTTGTAAGGAGTGGAACCTTAGTTATTCACCAGGGTGGTGCAACTCACTTTGCTGCGTTATGGTGCTATATGTGGAGGAGGGGCCAGAGAGGGAACAATGCCACTTGCAAGCTTACTCAGTTGTTGCCTTGCTTTCAATCACTTCCCTCACTACCCAAAGCAAATTGGGCTCTTCTTGTACTGATTCCTGGGTGGGTGGGTTTGTGTATGTTTTAGGACACTGTGGGTCTCTCCAATGAACTCTCCCATGAGTCTGGGAGTTTCTCCCACTGCCACAACCCCCACAGATTTTTAAAGCCAGAGGTTTTGAGACTTTCTTTTCCCATTCTAGAACCCTGGGTTGTGCAGTCTGCCTTGCTCCCCTGTTGTTCCTCCTGGTTTACCCACATACAAATGTGGTACCACCAGTAACCATCTTACCCACCCAGTCCTCCAGCTGCCCCCTTGCCACGTGTTCTCTCTGCCCCATCCTCCCATCTCCTCCCCTCCTACCAGTATGGATGGATGTTTCTTCTTTAATTCTTTGGTTGTCAGACTTCCATACAGTTTGATTTTCTGGTAGTTCCTGTTGTTGTTGTTTTTTTAAAATTTGTTGTTGTCCTTCTTTTGATTGTATGAGGAGGCAAAATGTATCTACCTATGTCTCCATCCTGGCTGAAAGTCTAGAGAAATGCAAATTTAAACCTCAATGAGATAATCCCCTCACACCTGTCAGAAGGATTATCAGCAATAAATGATAAAACAACTGTTGACCAGGCTGTGGAGAAAAGGGGACTCTCATGCGCTGTTGGTGAAAAATAAAAATTGGTGCAGTCATTGTGGAAAACAGTATGGAGTTTCCTCAGAAATTTAAAAATAGAACTGCCTTATGACCTAACACTTTCCACCTCTGGGTATATATCTGAAGAAATCCAAAACACTAATTCAAAAGAATATATGCATCCTTATGTTCATTGCAGCATTATTTACAATGGCTAAGCTGTTGAAGCAACCCATGTTCCCATCAATAGATGAGTGGATAAAAATGTTGTACATTTATACAGTAAAATGTTACTCAGCCATAAAGAAGAATGAAATCTTACTATTTGTGACTGCATGGATAGATCTAGAGGGTATTATGCTCAGTGAAATAAGTCAGTCAGAGAAAGACAGATACCATATTATTTAACTTATATGTGGAATTTAATTAGCAATATAAATAAAAAAGCAAAAGACAAATGGACTCATAGATATAGAGAAAAGACTGATTGTTGCTGGGGGGGTGTTGCTGGGGACTGGGTGAGAAAGGTGAAGAGATTGAGAAGTATGGATTGATGGTTACAAAATACTCATGAAAGTGCAGCATAGAGAATATAGTCAGTAACATTATAATAACTATATATGATGCCGGTTGGGTACTGGAAATATTGGGGATAGCACTTTGTAGGGTATGTAAATGGCCACAATGCTGTATACCTGAAACTGATACAAATATTGAATATAAAGTATAATTGGAAAAAAATTTTAAATTAAATAAATAAATAAGAAGTTGACCTAAATAGGTAAAACCCAAATCACCTGACCCATACCCACTGCTGAGAAACCAAAAGCCTAGAATTATAAATTAATTAAGTTTAATTAACTAATTAATGTATTCATGTACCAAAAGCAATGATCACATAACTAAATACTATGCTGGATGTAATGTAATGTGCTTGGCACATACACCAGCTCCTCTTACTTCCACATCTTTTTATTCTATTCATCATCCAAAGTCAACCTGCTCCTGTATACCTGAGACTGTAGCTCTCAGTGCCTGGGTCTTCACAGTCCACTCCGTGAGTTACAGTTATTCCAACCCCAAAGCGAGGTCCTGCTTTTCCAATACCATCTTTCTCAAGAATCTTGCTTTCGGGAACTGTGTTTGGGACTCAGCAAGACTCTCCTCTTTCAAAATTTCTCTGAGACTGAATTGAGATGTGTGCTTCCTAACGCTTGGCTGTGTGTTCACTCATCTCAGGTGAGTTTCCTGCTTCTTCTTAGGGATCGTAGTGCAGCAACCACCACTCTTTTGATCCAAACACTGTGGGTCCCATTGTGAACTCCCTAGCCTTCTTCAAAGGATCTGGGTGAAGGCAGGTTTAAGAGCTCTGGTGAAAATGGTCTGGCAAATGTTCAAATTAGGTCCAAACTGTAATCTTTAAAAAATAGTAAAAAGAGGGGAATATTGAACCGAATGCCTAGAAAACCTTTATCTTGGTATTGAGTCTCTGCAGGTTGAGTGGTTGTGTCTCTTAAGAGATGTACTTGCTGTTTTGACAGTTAAGAAGAAGAGTGATGTAATTTACTTGCAATAGGTTTCAAGCTCACTAACATATAAGCATTCTGTAATTCTGGTCTGAAGCCAGGGTTTTAATATAATCTAAAAGATCAAAGAGAAAGTGCCTTAATGCTTCTGGTATAATTGATTTTTGGGTTAAGTTGCTTATTTCCAACCTCCTGGGATCAGTCAAGAGAGGTTGCATCACTGTTGATTTTATTTGTGTCTTTTTCTTTAATTCCATTAATTTATATATGGTTAATGCTTTGAAATAGAATGTTTAAAACAGATACAGCAAACATGACTATAGGGAATAATGCTGGCTCACAATTTATTATAAGTGCTGGTACCATTCTAGAGGGAAAATAATAGATCTACCGCCCTGATAGGGAACTACAGTGGGTGCTCTGCCCTGATTTAGACCAGGTAGAACCTTGGCGTAGAGAAGCCACAGTAAGGCAGAGAAGTGTCTTAGGACACTTGGTAAATAGGGTATGGCCCAAAGGGCTGAAAGGGACTAGCTAGGACCCCCCCAGCCTGCACATGCAACCTGCTCTTGGTTAAGTGCAGTCCAATGGAGGCAGTGGGGATGTCCCTTTTCCCACAAGCTCCTCTTGTAGCTTCAGTTGAAATAACCCTGGCTAGGCCAGTAATGTATTTTTTTGAATACTATAGCTTGTGATAACAGTTAACTCTTGCGTAACATGGGTTTGAACTCTGCAGGGCCACTTACATGCAGATATTGTTAAGATAGATATAGCTCTATCCATCTATATTGTGCCTATGGATTTTAACAACTATACATCAAAAATATTGTTTTTGATCCATGGTTGGGAAACTTTGGTACTAAGGGCTGACTGTATTGCTCTATGCCATTTTATATAAGGGATCTGAACATCCACAGACTTTGGTATGTGCAGGGTGGAGGCGTGGGGGAGGGTCCTGGAACCAATCTCTTGCAGATACCATGGGCTGACTATAGTTCGAAATCAAGAAGTGTGAAACCTCTAGCTTTGCTCTTTCTTGAGATTTCTTTGGCTACTTGGTATTTTTGTGGTTTCATGAAACTTTTAGATTTTTTTCTATTTCTGTGAAAAATGCCATTGGAATTTTGATAGCAATTGTGGTTAATCTATATGCCACTTTGGTAGTATGGACATTTTAAAAATATTAATTCTCCCCACTCATTAGCACAGAATATCTTTTCATTATTTGTGGCTTTTTCAGTTTTTTCATCAATGCCTTATAGTTTTCTGTGTACAGATTTTTCACTGCCTTAGTTAATTTATTCTTAAGTATTTTATTCTTTTCAATATATTTGTAAATGGCATTGTGTTCTTAATTCCTCTTTCTGATCATTTGTTATCAGTGTATAGAAACACAACATATCTTTGTATATTGATTTTTTTATCCTGCAACTTTACTATATTTTTTTATTAGTTTTATGTTTTTTTGTGGAGTCTTTGGAGTATTCTCTATATAATACCATGCAAACTGAAAATAGCAACAGTTTTACTTCTTTCCAATTTGGATGCCTTTTGTTTCTTTTTTCTTGTCTAATTGTCTGACAGGGCTTTTAATATTGTATTGAAAAATAGTGGTGAGAGTGAACATCCTTATCTTACTCCTAATTTTAAAAGAAAAGCTTTTAGCTTTTCACTTCTGGGTATGTGAGATGTGGCCTTGTCATACATGGCCTATATTATGTTGAGGTACATTCTTCTATACCCAGTTTCTTGTGAGTTTTTGTCATGAATGGATATTGATTTTTGTCAAATGCCTTTTCTACATTTATTTAGACTATCCTATGATTTTTGTCCTTCATTTTGGAAATGTGATATATCACATTGATTAATTTGTAGATGTTGAGTCATTCTTGCATCCCTGGAATAAATCTCACTTGATCATGCTCTATGATCCTTTTAATGTATTGTTGAATTCAACTTGGTAATATTTTGTTGAAATTTTTTGCATCTATGTTCATCAGGGATATTGTCTTGTACTTTTCTTTTTTTGTGGTGTTCTGTCTAGTTTTGGTACCAGGGTAATAATGCTAACCTCATACAATTAGTTTTGAAGTGTTCCCTTTTCTGTTTTTTGGGGAATTGGAGGGTTGGTATTCTTTTGTAAATGTTTGGTAGAATTCACAGTGAAGCCATATGGTTCTAAACTGTGTTTTACGAGCTTTGGTTGCTGTGGTTTAGTGGATTGAGAGCAGTCCTGCAAACTAAAGTGTCGCAGATTCGATTCCCAGTCAGGTCACATGCCTGGGTTGTGGGCCAGATCCCCAGATCCCCAGTAGGGGGGTGTGCAAGTGGAAACCACACATTGATGTTTCTCTCTCTTTCTCACTACCTTCCCCTCTCTCTGAAAATAAATAAATAAAATCTTTGTTAAGCTTTTGTTTTTTGAGATATTTTTGAGTACTGATTTAATCTCTTCAGTAGTAACTGACCTGTTCAGATTTTCTATTTTTTCATGATTCAGTCTTGGTAGGTTGTGTGTTTCTAGGAATTTACCCTTGCCTTCCGGGTTATCCAATTTGTTGGTATATAATTTTTCACAGTAGTCTCATGATCTTCTGTATTTGTGTGGAATCGATCATACTGTTTAATCTTTCATCTCAAATTTTATGCATTTGAATCATCTTTTTAATTAAATGTATTGGGGCGACATTGGTCAATAGGATTATATTGGCTTTGAGTATATATTTCTATGATACAAGAACTGTACATTGCACTTTGTGACCAGCACCCAAGGTCAAACCATCTTCTGTCACTATATATTAGGTCCCAT
>PVJD01010811.1:0-50796 GCA_004026545.1 Mormoops blainvillei
AAAGACTTAAATATTAGTCACAAAACTATAAAAGTCCTAGAGGAGAGGATAGGCATGAAAATCTCAGATATTCCATGCAGCAATATTTCTACTGATAGGTCCTCTAGAGCAAGGGACATAAAGGAAACACAAACTAATTGGACTTCATCAAATTAAAAAGTTTCTGTACGGCTAAAGAAAACATCAGCGAAATTAAAAGGGAACCAACCATGTGAGAAAACATATTTGCCAGTGACACATCAGAGAATGGTTTTGATCTCCAAAATATAGAAAGAGCTCACACAACTCCACCCTAGGAAGACAACCCAATTAAGACATGGGCAAAGGGCCTGAATAGACACTTCTCCAAGGAGGACATACACAGGGCCCAGAGACATATGAAGGGATGTTCAGCATCACTAACCAGCAGAGAGATGCAAATTAAAACCACAATAAGATACCACTTCACACCAGACAGAAACACCATCATAATCAAATCAACAAACAACAAGTGCTGGCGAGGGTTTGGAGAAAAGGGAACTCCAGTACGCTGTTGGTGGGAATGCAGATAGGTGCAGGCTCTGTGGAAAACCATATGGAATTACCTCAGAAAATTAAAAATGGAACTGCTTTTTGACCCAGCAATTCCACTGCTCGGATTATACCCTACAAATCCGGAAAAACCAATTCAAAAAACCTGTATACCCCAATGTTCATAGCAGCACAATTTACAATAGTCGAGTGTTGGAAGCAACCTAGATGCCCATCATGAATTGAATGGGTCACAGAACTGAGGTACATTTACACAATGGAATAGTACGCAGAAGAAAAAAGAAGGAGCTCCTACCATTCACAATAGAATTTATGGATTTGGAGAGCATTGTGCTAAGTGAAATAAGCCAGGTGGTAAAAGACAAATACCATATGATTTCACCTTTAAGTGGAGACTAATCCACAGAACAAACAAGCAAGTTAAATGTAACCAGAGACATTGAAGTGAAAAACAAACTGACAGTGAAAGGGGGGGGTGGCTGGGGGAGATGGGTGGAAACAGGGAAAGGGTGCTCAAGGTCCATATATTGGGTATTCATAGACAAAGTCAAGGCGGGGTCAGGTTGAGGGTGGGGGGAGGAGGGCGTGGTGGGGCAAAATGTCCAAAACTGTTCTTGAACCACAATTCAAAAAATAAAAACAAAAAGAAAAGTGGGATAAATGATGATAGAAAAATACAATCAAAATAAACTATTAAGAAAAAGTCAGTAGTAATGAGAACAGAGTGATCATCTCTGGACTTGATGGTATGTCTGGGTAAATGCTGGCAATGCTCAAAACTTGGCTCTTGGGTCACCTGATGGCTGGTATCATTCATGCCCTACTTGTCTGGCATGTCTACTGTGTGCTCAGGATCAAGGGGCCGATGTGGACCTGGAATTCCAAAATCCACAGAGAAGTTATATGAATAACCATATGCCATCTTTGTTCATGCAGGGCCTTCCAAGTCACATGACCCAGAGGAAGGGCATCTGAGTAAGCTAATACGTTAAAAAAAGATTCAGCAGTAAGAAACAAGGTGGGAAAAAAAGTGAGCTATGAGAGCCTAGCTCAGATTCTGAACTTACACGAGGGCCCTGTTCTCTCAGGGTCGGGGCTCTTATGGTATTAACCGGGCCCTTTTTAAAGCTACATAACATTTCAACTTCTTCCTCTGCCCAATCTTAATTCCTTTCCTCCCTTCCTGCTCTTGCTAGTTCCCCTCTGGCTCTGGACCTCATCTGTATCCCAGCAGCTGAGGTCTGGATGGAAGTGGGAGTGGTGTTAAAGTCCAAGCACCCTCCAGCAGGACCAGGACAATAGCCATACAACCTAGATATACTATAACCCTGCCTGAGCCACCATTACCAAGATCACTGGCACCTGGACCCCAGTGGGTGGATGGGGCTGGGGCTGGGATGCTAGGGGTCTTTAGGGTCAGCCCTAAGCCAGGGAGCACTCCCAGCCACCCTGTCTCCTCCAAGCTGCTGCACTCCTTTCCCTGCTCAAGGGCCACACCTCTCCTATGAAGCAACTGCTCCTCCCTTACTTCAAATAAGGGAAAGGGGACAGAGAGGAGAGAAAGGGAGATCCAACCTTCCCTGAGGTAAGTCCATCCTTCTCTCCCTTGGCCTATTTACAGGAACTATTGAGTTCTCCAATCCTAACTTGAGTTAATTCTGTTGTGTTTTAGTCACTCGTGACTATAAAAATAAACTAACACAAAAACTCTAGCAAAAGTTTTGCAGTTATGCTGCTCTAACAAACTGGTGGACTTCCATGTTACTGTTGTTTCTATTATTAGAGTTTATTAAAGTTACATTTCACCTAAATGCAATTTCATCTAAACCACTAGTCTGGAAGATTGCCCATGTAACTCCACTGGCCACCCTGAGATTTCACAGAGGTCCCATCCACCCAGCTTGTCCAAGCTGGCCACCAATACCTAGGAGCCTCCTTGAGTTCCTCTCACAGTTTATGTTCAGTACCTTAACTGGCCAGGGTCCCCTTCTAACAGAAAATCCTTCCTGAGACAATGGCTTGGCAAGGGAACAGGTGAACTGTAATAGATGTTGTGATGGACCATAGGTCCCCTCTGGTGTTGTAGGACTTGTTTCTCCCAAGCACTAAGTAGCGCTGGCTGATGGTTACCTGTCAGCACCCTGTTAGAAGCTGATCTGTGCTGGAGAAAGAAGCCTCACCCACGGACATGCCTCTTGCAAGGGGAATAATGCTCAGCATCCCATCTGGTGGGACTATGAGGGTCCTGTTGCTTCAGGGTAAAGACTCCTACGGGATTAACAGGGCCCCTTTTAAAGTGTAATAGTTCAGTTTACCCCTCTGCCCATTCCTAATTCCATTCCTCCCTTCCATAGGTATCAGCCCTGGGAGTACTTTGTACATGTTACAAAAATACAGGGATAAAAGACAAAGACATAGTTCTGATCCCGATGGTCCTGGGCTCAAACTTTTTCAGGGGCCCTCTCTTGCCTCCAGAACTCAGCAGGATTCCTATCTGTGGTCCAATGGGGCCATGCATGGGGGTTCAAGTCACCCTGGACATGTCTTACCAGAGGTGGACTGGCTGGAATCAGATGGTTGAGAAGGTGTCTGGAGAAAAGAGCAAAGTAACATTAAGCTGTAGATAGAGGGATGGGAGGGCTGCAGGGGAGATTCTGGTTCCAGGTCCAGACCCCTCTGCATGAGGTTGAGACTGCCAAAGGGGTAGTGCAGGCAGATGGAAGCTCCGTGGGGCAGGTCATTCTGGTGACAGAGTGTGGCACAGGTGAAAAAGAGGGGCCTGCTCCTCTTTCTACACTTGGATGAGCACAGTTTCTTCCTTGGAAACTAGAAAATGGGCACCTGGAGGCTTAGCCCAAGGCACTTATGGCAACTTTAGGGTTGTCCCAGCAGTGTCAGCATATTCTCAAATATCTATGAGGCCTGGGCAGGAAAAAGTAATACAGGTAGGACTGGACACCCTGGGGTTCCTAAGATGCCCTCAGGGGCAGGGGTATAGTGAAGTGGGGGTTCTAGTGCAAGCGAGGAGAGTTACCATTTCCCGAAGATGCAAACCTGTTTGTACCCCCTGGCTGGGAGGGAGGGGCACCAAGGACTGAAAAATTCTTCTACACTCTTTGGTCAGACACTCAAGGTCTCTGACCCAGTCACAACCTGCCAGCGCTGCTTAGCCCTACAATTTATTTTTGTGAATCTGCTATTCTACCAAATCATGCTTCGTGCTGCCCCCAACATGCCTCCCAGTATCCTCACTCTCTTGTTTTCTCCCCCAACTGTCTCTTTCCACCCACCTCATCTCCAGTATTTAGACCTTTTCAGTCTTCATATTTTAGCATGCCCTTTTGAACCCTGACAAAGAAGACACCTACTAGCTCCCTGTGGTTAACTGGGCTCAAATTTTAAAATAATAATAATAATAAAACCAGCCCAGCAGCCATTTCTACATGGGACCTCTCACACAAACCACACTTCAGGGAGAAGCCTGCACTGAACTACCTGCCTCTGCACTGAACTACCTGCATGCACTGTGTTCCTGTCACCTGAGCCAGCCCTTATAAAGAAGTTCCTGGAATCCTATTTCAACCAATAGAACTGAGATTTTCCCTGTCCAAGTGGAGCTGTGCAGCTGAACCAATCACATTCTTACTATTCTGACTCTATTCTGACTGATCAGGACAGTGCCTTTTGGGCCAATCAAACTACAAGGATTTGGAGACCTCATTTGCATGAGGACATGCCAATCAGAAACCAGGAACCGAATCTTATGCCCATATAAATCAGGTCCCCTCTGTCTCTGAGAGTGCATTTTCCTTTTCCACCGAAGACTGAAGACTGCAGCTTCCTGGTTGTGCTGAAACACTGAAGATATTTCACGAGACAGAGAGAAGCAGACCAGCAAGAGCAAAGCTGTCTAGCCAGAAAGGGGCCTGGCCTCAGGGCCAGCTGGCTCTAGTGTTGCCTCATAGCCATGCTGTTTTTACAGCTGTGCTGTCTCACGACTGAGCTATTTTGCACTGAATAAGGTTTCCTTCTTCACTGCACCCCAAATTGGGGATTCCTGTTGGCGTTGAATTGGTGCCAGCAATCATCAGTTGACACCCTCCTTAGTCCAACTATTCTAAGTGCCCTTGAGATTTGACGCACCTCTGCCCTCCATTTCCCCTGCTCCTCTCCTGCGATACATGTGTATTCTTATTACAAATCAAAACCTCAGGTTCAGTAGGCTGAGATGACCCCTCCACCCACCCAGAGAAGGATTTGTGCAGAGGGGAAGGGAGAGCCTAGTGTTTATAGTTGAGTGTGAGTTAAAATTCCATCTTTTCCTCTTATTGGTGACAAACTCCCTGAGCCTCAGTTTCCTCAGCTATGACAGACGGATGTGCAACCACATGTAGGTGCCAGAAGGGCTCCAAGGATTTTCTCTCCAGGTAGTTTGGGGAGTTTGGGTTGTCCATTTTGACTTTTGCATGAAATCCATATCCTAGGGGTCAGTTCACACCAGGACTTCCAGTCACCTCCTGAAAGGAAAGGAGGAAGAGCCTAGAAGACCTCTGAGGAAGAAGTGTGCCATCACCACTGCAGTGCAGAGTTGAGGCAAGAGACACTCAGGGTGGCACTGGGAGCGAGAAGGGGCAGTACTAGAGCTTAGGTGTGACTGCTGGGAAGGAAGAGAGTTACTGGGATGGACCGTAGAACCTTTGATGGCTGCTAGCTGGCCTTTCTCACCATTAACCCACCTTCTTTGAGCCAACATGCCAGAAGCAAAAAGCATGGGGCTTACTCCCATGCTGGGCTCCAAAGACCCTGAATCTGCAGCCACATAAGTCAAATGGGTTCTGTCCAAGGAACGGGGTCTGGGTGCAGATTGTGTCTGGCTTCTAAGTACATGTCTTTCCTCCTTGGCATTTATCTGAACGGAACTTCGGAATAGCTAGGCAGTTCCCTGGGTCATGCTGTGGACACTCCAGTCCCAGGCTTATTGAGGAGATGCAGTAGGCCAGGCTAGGGAGGGTAAGGACCTTTCCTGGAGCACACTGGGTGCTATCTCCCCTCTGGCCATGGACCCGTACTCTCTGGGTGTGGACCATGTCCTTCTGAGCCTGAAGTGGGGAGCAGGCCACTGTGAAGCCTAACAGATGGCTGTCTGCCCAGTGAAGATACTTCCTTCTTCTTGTCTGCAAAATAAACACATCTGCCATCTGGTAACCTGGGGAGATGGAGGTCACATTTTGCATTTTGCACACACAGAGCATTTCTGCCTGAATAAAGAGCTAGCTTTCTTTCTTTCTCTTTTCTTTCTTTCTTTCTTTCTTTCTTTCTTTCTTTCTTTCTTTCTTTCTTTCTTTCTTTCTTTCTTTCTCTTTCTTTTTCCTTTTTCTTTTTCTTGTTCCCCTGTCATTTCCAGAATCAACCCAGATGTTCACAACCTGGGCTAATAGCCTCACTTCAGTTCAGTAAAGAGAGAAATGTATGTGACTGCTGCCTGGTAAAACAATGAGAGCTGTAAATTCAGAAGAGGTCACACATTTCAAAAATATATAATAATGTGTTCCACATCTTCTTATTCAATCATTTATTGAAGGACACTTTGGTTTTCTCCATGTCTTGGCCAACCTGAATAAGGCTGAAATGAGCATAGGGGTGCATATATGTTTGTGAATAAGTGTTTTCAAATGTTTTAAGTGGATACGAGAAGAGGGATTGCTGGATCATATGGTAACTCTATTTTTAATTTTTTGAGGAAACTCCACAATGGAATACTTCTCAGCCATAAGAAAAGATGAAATGCTGCCATTGGCGACAACATGGATGGATCTGCAGAATATCATGCTAAGTGAAATAAATCAAAAAGAAAAAGTCAAGAACCATATGATTTTAGTTATATGTGGGATATAAAACTGAAAGCAACAAGTGAACACACAAGATAACTCATAGACTAACAGACAACTGTATGGTGGAAGAAAAAGGGGGTGAGAGTAGTAAGGGGTAAAAGGGGTCAGATATATGGTGACAGAAGAAGATTTGACTTTGGGTGGTAAACATAATGCAATATACAGATGATGTATCAAAGAGTTGTACACTTAAAGCCTATATAATGTTATTTACCAATGCCACCCCAATAAATTTAATAAAAAAAGAAAATAAAATATACATTTAATATACGTA
This sequence comes from Mormoops blainvillei, assembly GCA_004026545.1. Classification (NCBI taxonomy): domain Eukaryota; kingdom Metazoa; phylum Chordata; class Mammalia; order Chiroptera; family Mormoopidae; genus Mormoops; species Mormoops blainvillei. The sequence goes on from PVJD01010811.1 coordinate 6,697, forward strand.
ATAAATATATATAAGCTGGGGCAAAAGTAGGTTTACATTTGTGAGTACACAAAACAGAGTTTATTCTTGCATTATTATTTATTAATTACTGTATTATTTTCCATACAAACAACTGTAAACCTACTTTTGCCTCATCCTGTATAATAAATATATTTTGTATATATTTAATATATATTATATATAACATTATATATATTAATATGATGCACAGGCCCTATCCTGAGCCCTGGTCAGAGTCTAGTCTGCACTGCCAGCACACATCATGTTGAGAAGTCCCTTCGTAACAGCGAATATCAGGGTCCCTAAAACTGGGAAAGTACCCCCACTAACCTGGCTGGGAGCAGGGGGAGGGAAGCAGGGCCATTGAGAGTTACTTTGCATATCTAAGAACTCAGCCAGTGTTTTAGTAATGTTAAGTAGCTGTGCCTGCTGTGGTGTCAGGAAAATGGGTGTGACCCTAACACATGATGCAGCCAGGAGGTGGTCCCCTGGCTATTGTGCCTGCACATGAGCTTGGAAGTGGCTCCTAGTTGCAAGGACATGCCTGTCCCAACTAACAATGGCAGCTGAGAAGACCAGGAGATATGGGGAAGGGCAGGTGAAACTCTTTGTGGGAGGAGTCAGAAATGGAATTACAAAGGAAGATCTGCCCTGGGACTTAAAACCCAAGTGTACAGCAACCATTGTTCTCTTAGCCATGCAGCTTGTGAGCAGGGATCGGGGTCTTGGAGCTTTGAAAAGATGCAGAAGGACCCCCAATGGCCCACCATGAGGAGGGGCTATGCAGTTTTGGATTAAGGGCAGGAGCCTAGCCGAGCACAGATGACTGGGAGAAGCCAGGATACAGATGGGAATCTGCCTCACTAGGCTATAGTCTTCTATTTCTTTTCCTGAGAGATAGTACCTCTGACTGGCCTGGTTTGGCAAAGGGTGACAGGACTATGTGTTTGTGGGCGTTCTTTTGTTTCTAAAGGGTGTAGGATTTAATGACAGAATTTCAACATTATTCCAAACCAGTGTAACTTTAGAATAAATAGTTCCTTTCCTTTTCATAAGACTCTGGCATTGGAAGTCACAGTTCTTATTGGTAGCAGGCAGTAGGACCCAGAGCAATAGAACCCAGTCATTCTGTTACACCTTTAGTCTCTGAGTCTGGGTTTCTGCATCTGAAGAGTGGGATGAGCACCCTTACCCTCCAATGCTGCTGTGGTACCAGATCCGTTGGTGGTGTGTCCTGCTATCTAATCACCGACAATCATTTGACATTTGGTCCTATTTCAGTTGTCACTGCACACAGGACCTTCAGGCTTACTGTGGCTACCTTAGAGGCAGCTTGGTTCTTGGTCCCTGTGGAAGCACCCCAGTCTTCATAAGTTTAAGCTTTTATTTCCTTTCAGAATTTAAGATCTTTGCCAGTTCTAATGGGCTCTTCTACTGAGGCTGCATGAGATGGCCATGCAGTTAAGACTACCATCTTTGCATGGTGGTATATCAAAAAGATGGTCCTTTTGAGAACTCTGGGACAAAACACAGCCAATAACTGCACCAAACAGTGGTGCTTTTGGCCCATGTGCAAAATGAGGCCATTCACCTGGTTTGATAATGGCGTGAGTGTGCAAAGACCCTCACTTAACCTGGCCATGAGAGTGCAACATGCTTTTCTTGGCATGCTCTGTACAGGGGTGTCTGACTCCTCCTGAGTTATGATCATTTGGAGTTTGGGCTTCCTGCTCAAAATCTCAACTGCAGTCAACTGGTGGACAGAATTATACATACACTGACCTTCTGAAGAAGCCACAGGAGTAAATATTGCCTTGGGTCAGGTTCCCTCCTGGAATCTCAAAACTTTGTTGAAAGCTGCTGAGACAGGGGTAATACATCACCACCACCCGCCTCTGTTGCCTCTGTTTACAACCAGGTAATGACTTTTATGACTGCCTCCCTCCATTCTGAATATTTGTTTTATTGCCCCTGTAGGGAGATTTTTCCATTTGGTAAAAATCATCAGATGGTTTCAGTCATGTTAACAACTGTTCATTAAATGTAGAGGGTAAGCAGAGAAAGAAAGTCCTGTTTCATATATATATATATATATATATATATATATATATATATATATATGAAAGTATATAGTATATATAGTGTGTGTGTGTGTATATATATATATAGATATATATATATATATATATATACTATATGAAAGAAAATAATGGTTTGGGCAATAGAAAGTGAAGAGCATACAGATGTTGTTCTCAGCTCTTGCCTGGGGGACATTATTCAGAAAGCTCTCCTTGCCCTTCAGAGAGGCCATGCCTTCAACACGGAGAAGGGTAAAAATTTCAGTCTGGTTTGAGATAAGGACTTGCTGTGTCATTTACAAATTTTGGTCCCTGATACTTGTTTATTCTTCCCATGTGGTCCAGAAAGTAGGAGGCACATATCTCTGCTCCTGGTGGAAATAATTTTCAGGGATAGAGCACCTAGAGATGATTGATGTGAAGTAGTTAGAGGGGAGAGCCAAGTAGATTGGTAGGTGAAAGGGTGGATAGGTGGATGGATGGATGGATGGATGGATGGATGGATGGATGAAGAGATGGGTAGATGGATAGACAGGTAGGTGGTTGGATGAATGAATGGAGAGTTGAATAGAAGAATGGATAAATAGATGAATGGATGAGCAAAAGGGTGGATGAATGGATAGAAAGTTAGATTGCAGATTGATGAAGAAAGCATAGCACCTCTTAGTGGCACAGCCTAGGGCTCTGAAGCACTGAGATAAAACTTTACAGGAGTAGTAGTAATCAATCAGCCTGGACACAGTGTCTTCATCCAGGGAATCTAAGAAGAGAAAGGCTGCTGGAAAATGGAAGCCAATTAGGCTGCTTGGGTAAGACCCAAACTCCCAGTCAGCATCCTGGATTGCACTGGGAAGGAAGGAAGGAAGGAAGGAAGGAAGGAAGGAAGGAAGGAAGGAAGGAAGGAAGGAAGGAAGGAAGGAAGGGAGGGAGGGAGGGAGGGAAGAAAGAAGGAAAAAAAGGAAGAAAGAAAGGGCCCATATTTTCAAATTTTGTACTTGATAAAAGATTCCAAAACAAAAATATCTTTTAACAATCAGTTTGTTTAACCTCCCCAGTCTGTTGCTGAGCACTGGAATGGGGCAATGGGTACCTTACAGGCACTGAACAATTCTTCCCATCTGAGTTCATCTCCCACTTATATTCCCTAGGCCAGACTGCCAGTGGGACCAGCCTTTGCACTTGGTTCACTTGAAAGATGATGGCTTCTCTTTCTGTATACATAGCATGTGTGCTGCCTAAAACAAAAGGAAGGAATGTCAGGGGGTGGGCTTCATACCCATTTGCCCCACACACAGACAAGAGGCCAGGTGTTGCTTAGAGATGCCTCTTCTTGTCCCAGGCATGACCAGGACCATTTCTTGAAGGTCAGGGTTGAGGTTAAACTGCTGATAGCAAAGAGGAGAATTTAAAAAACATCCCTGTACTGCTTTACTGTACCACTTTCCAAACATAATAAAACACTATTGTAATACAGTTTAAGAAATCCTCTCACTGAGAAAGTGGGCAATTTCAAAACTTTCCTTCCCAGAACTCTTCTTACGCTTTGCCCACATATACTGAAGGCCCAGGGAGAAAGTCCATAAAGAGGGGTTCTGTTGTGTTAGGAAGAGCACAGACTCTGGAGGCGGGTTGCCAGACTCAGTAAATAAAAATCCTGGACACCTAGATAAACTTGAATTTCAGATGAACAAGGAATGATTCTTTTTAGTATCAGTATGTCCCATGCAACATTTGGAACACATTTATACTAAAAAAGAAAGTTCTCATTTATTTGAAATTTAAATTTAACTGGGTATACTGTATTTTATGTGACAAACCCACTGTTCTATCCTTCACCAGGAAGAGTCCTACTTGGGAGCCAGACAGAGTTGATTTCTATCCTGGCTCTGTCAAAGTGTAGCTGTGTGAACTTAGCTACCAAATCTAAGGAATAGGATTAACATTAAATCCACACCTAGATAGATATGAGGATAAAGGAGGTAAAAGGTATATAACATTGTGTAAGTCCTGTGTAAATGTTATGTATCCTCTCAGGACTCACTCTTCCTATCACCTGGAGTTCATTGTAGAGCTTGATACCTGCTTCAATTTTAGAAACTTCCATGGAGCCTTAGATGCTGAGACCAGTCTGTCCAGAGGTAGGGATGATGGAGAGAGGGGTAAGGTTAGGAACAGCAGAGCGAATCTAGACATGACTCCACTATTTATGTGATGGGGTGCAGGAAGAGTGGTGTCAGTGTGTGAAAGTTGATGTGGGGGCTGAAGTTACAGCCCTGAACCCTTGGGGCCCTTGGGTCTGATTTGCCCTAGAACATTACCCCTGGTAGTCCATGCTCCTGCAGGATGTCCCAGAAAAAACACCTCTCCTTTAAGAATGTCAGTTTAGGGAAGAGTCTTTGGGCACAGCCACCTTAGACAGAAGATCTGGCTTGCTGGCTGTCCTTGTTCAGCTAGGGTGAGCCATGCTCCCAAGCCAGCCAACACCCAGCAGAGAGCCCTGCATGCAGATTCCCTGGCTCAGCCTCCTGGGTCCTTCCCTCAGTGATGGCCTGGGGCTCATTGAACTTGCTCCTGAGGTCAATTTGGAATCCCAGAGCTAGAGACATCTCCAGTACAAAACTTCATAAACCACTTTTGACATATTTGATCAGTCACAGTACTTTCTCCATACACTTAACAAATCTTCTGTGTGTGTATGTGTGTGTGTGAGTATGTGTTTGTTTCAGTTGAGTTTTTACCTTTCATAAAATAATAAAGCATAATATGCCAAATATGTTGCATATTTTCATCCATCTTTAATATTAAAATGGCTACCCAAAAGTTCATCAATTTTGATTTCTTTAAAAATGCACACAGATATGATAGCTATCACACTACAATCTAACAAAATTTTTTCAAATGAAGTTAAAGACAACTAAGCACTACTAGAGTCATCATATGGAAAAAAACAGAGGAAATTTTTGACCAACACAACATCAAATAGTACAAAAATGTTCTTTATTTAGGCAGCATTTTCAAACTTCAGATATTTTTGTATCACAGATTTTTGATATATCCTCAATTACTAATTCATGCTATGTTAGTTTAAATCTACTTACCTTTTAAAACTTAAATCATATATTTAAAAAAATGAAACCAATTCTGAGAGTTTGCTTTAATGTGTCAGTTATACTTTTTTCTCATTACTTTAAAAAATAAATACGCAAATCTATATTTTAAAAAATAATGCTTTCAGAGTACCGCCTACAGTGTCCTTCCTCAAGAGCCCACCCATTGAACCCTGAAAGAGCAAAGAGCCCCAGCTGGACAGAGTGCCATGGGCAGGTACCTGGGGTTTAGAGACCGTGACACATGGAATGCACCTGCCATTTCACTCAACAGGCAGATCAGCCAAACTCCTGCCTTCCCACATCTTGAACTCCACATGACTGTGTCCCTGAGGAGCAGCAACTCTGAATGCTGAGTGTGGAATATCTGGAAGATCTCACAGGGAAAGTAACATTGCTTTGGGTCTAGATGGAGAACAGGGTTCACTGTCAGAGAAAGAAAAGAAAGGTGAAGTCTTTCAAGCAGAGATAGTGGGTGACATAAGCCAAGGAAAAGAGAAGGGGTGGTGGGCTCTGTCTACCTGAATTTGGCTAGGCCTAGGTTAAAAGGTACTGTCTGATGGGACCTGGCTCCTAGAGTGTTGGCCTATAGAGTTTTACATTTGCATAGCTTACCAACTGAAAAATCGTGGAGATTTTACCTAAAATACAGATCCCTGGCTTTCCTGTTTAAGATCCTAATTCCCTCCCCTTCTCAGCTCCATGTTCCCATAGCACTTAAAGACCTTTCACCTTTTGTAAATTCCGTGCTTAATTACTTATGTTTAGTGCAATTTTCCTCTACTAATCCCCCTCCCAATGTAAACTCCAGGAGCACTGCGATTTGGGGGAGCTTTATGCTTCCTTTACCAAAACATTTCAATATTAACATACATGTCTGGCACATAGTAGGTGCTTAATAAGTCTTTTAGTTAACGAATAGTGGCGGTGGTGGGTCTCATGTAGGTCCTGGGGCTTCAGGGCACCACCAGCCAGAAGGCCCTAGTTGCCCTCTGCCCCAGGTCACAAAGGCCTCTCCCAGTGGCTCCATTAGGCTGAGGGGGGAAGCACCTAATTTTGTGACAAGAAGGATGCAAGGGAGAGGTTTTGACATTTGCTTTGGCCAAACAGACGAGGCTCCCCTCATGCAGTTCGCGCCAGGTTCCCGACCCCATACTGTGCCCCTAACCCCCACCACCGGATTTATCTGGCTGCGTAGGGATGTGGGGAGAGGCTGAGCCCTGATCCTCTGAGACCCAGACCGGACAGGAGGCAGGGGGAGGGGCTGAGTGGGGATTTGAGGGGAGGAGGGGTGGGAGACTTCATCACCAGAGGGCGCCCGAGCTCAGCCGCGGCTCTCCGTAGTGTTGGCAGCCGGCCTGGGCTCTGGAGCTGGGAAATTACCCGCTCCAGCTCCCTCAAGGAGATTGAGGTCGGGTCCCCGAAGACAGTCTTTGCTGGATCGTTAGTTCTTCACGGGCAGGAACCAAGTCAGTGGGGTTTCCAGCTCTATGCTCAGTGCCCAGAACTGGGCTCGGCCCCGGAGTGAATGAATGAATGAACAGTGAGTACCTCTAATTGGGCGGGAAAACAGTTTTGGAACAAAAGACACCCATCCCTATGGCGGGAGTCCAGGAGCTCTTGCAGCTCCCTGCTAGCCTCCCCCTCCGATGGAACCCAGCTGCAGCAGCTGAGCCCAGGCCCCGTGGGCCTCGCCTACTCCCTCGGTGGTAGGGACTCCTGGACTCCTCAGGGAGAGAGAACTCTTCCCTTTGGATGCATGTGGGTATAGAATCCACCCCACTGTCTGGCTATGCGGGAAAGGGCAGGGAAACAATGCTGGAGCAGCCTCTGGTCACTAGTGATGCCCCAAGGGGCGCCCTTTTCACCTCCACACCTCACCCCTGCTGCCCTACTTCCTGCTCCACTGAAGCCATTTCAGGGTGTCCAGAGTGGGGTGCGGTGGCCTGCCAGGAGAATCATCTCTGTACTGTTCTCTGGACTAGAAACTCCAATGCCAGAGGCACTGTCAAGGGAGGGTGGGAAGGAAAGAAGATAAGTTGTCCTGTTAGCACTTTGGGTCCCGCAGGACACTCACTGGAAAGAGGGAGAAAACACTGAAGTTTACACAATAATTCCTGGCTTCCATTTATTGAGTACAGAGCACTTCTCAGTGCGAAGGGTTGTCTCTGTAAATTCCCCCAGTTTCACCCAGAGGAACTGTGATAGCCCATTTCTCAGTTGAGAGGACTGCTGAACTTACTAAAAGCGTCCTTCCTTTCGGAGGCACAGCATCCTATTTAGAGTCCCAGCTTCACAGTTGGGGGAATGAGGCTTGGCTAGTAAGCAGTAGCGCTGGCTTGGAACAGGAATTGGCCGGACTGCGCAGACCTGTCTCATATCATCTTAGGCCAAGTTTTGGGGCTGCCACGCAGTGGGCCTGGGCCAGTGGTCACCTCCTTGCCCTACACTCCGAAAAACAAGATGCTCTTTGATACTATATCTGATGCAGCTGGCCCAGCCGGTCCTCACCCCTAGGCCCGACTTTGTTTTTCCTTGGTTTTCATTCAGATCTTGTCTGTGGGACTCTGTGTCTCCATCTAAACAATGGGAACAATAATCAGCCCTTCAGGGCAGCCTCACTGCAAGGTTTGGTTCCAAATTGCAAGTCAGGCTTACAGAGCAGGGTCCAATGGACCCCGCATAGGCTTACCTCAGCCCCCGGAATATCCCTGAGGTGGAGGAGAGGTGGCAGGGAGGGGACGGTGGGATAGGCTCTGTGGGGCTGGACGCCTGTCAGAGCCCCCAGCGGTCGCAGGGATTTGGCTCCAGGACCGCCCCTCGCAGCGCGTCCCACCCCTCCCCGCCCCGCCCCGCTCCGTCTTTTGCCTCTAAAGCGTCGTACGCCCTTCCCCGCCTGCCGCACTTTCCCTCTCCGCCGCCGAGTCAGTTCAGGTTCTGGCTTGGGTCCTCCCGCCGCCGCCCGTCAGTGCCATGGATGCCAAGATCGTCGCAGTACTGGCCCTTGTGCTGGCTGCTCTCTGCTTCAGCGACGGTGAGTGTGCTTGGCTGCCCGGGCCCGGCAGGCGCCAGGTTCTGAACTCAGGCTCAGAGCTCCCGACTCCACGCGGGGCTGCGGCTCCTTGGCTCCCCGGCTCCCGCGCTCGCCGCCTGGAGCGAACTCAATTCGCGCAGTTTTGCTCATTTCGCTGTGCGCGCTCCCTCGGGGTGCGGCGTCGAAAAGCCCCGCTGGTGGCGCCAAGGCACTGAGGCTTTGCACTCCACAGCCACGCTAGTGTTGTGGGACTGCGGAGCAGCCACCAGACCTCCAGCCGGCTGCAGAGAGAGATCCCGCAGGATAACTGGGTGGGCACACCGAGGACGAGTTGTTAGTGGGCGCCGGAGAGGGGTGTGTGGAACCAATTAGGAGCCTCGGGTCCCCGGCCCTTGCCCATCCACCCCTCAGCTAGTGCCTTCCCACACCAGGCTCGGTTTCCAGAGGTGGATGGGCTCACGGTGCTGGAGAGGCGATCGGCAGCCGGTTTAGGAAACAGCTCTTTGCAAGCAGACTAGAATCGCTTGTGGTGGCTGTGCGATCTGGTTGTAGCAGCGTGGTGGCCCCTGCACGAGAGGCCGGCTCTCACTCTGCAGCCACCCCAGCAGGGTTCAGCGGGCGGGTGGTACAAAACTGCTGTCGGGTTTAAGCCACCCATGGGGCAGCGCTTCTACACAGCTCCGAGGTCCGAAGCGACGCTATGAACCTGGGCACGCGTCCAGTCATGGCCTCCCTTTCTCTCCCCAAGGTCCCCTAGAGAGGCCCTGGGGCCATCAGAGTCTTGCATTCCCTAGACCCCAAAACACACCTGCAGATAGGCGCCTTTGTCGCAGCCAAGGGAGCTCATCACCTCAGGAGCACTGCAGCAAAGTTCAATCGCCAAGACCTTAGGCCATTGTGAAAGGTGGTGTCCAGTTTCACTGGGAGAGTGAGAGCTTTTTGTCTTTTGAAGCTTGAGAGAATCTCCCTGTCCTGTCATAGGACACCACTGCTGCTGCAAACCAAAATAAACCGTTGCAAATAAAAAACATGTTAGTCAGGCCGTGCAGCCTGTTCTGTTCTTAGCTGCGAAGTTTACAACAAACTCTGTAGAGGCCTGAGTGCTCTTGGTGCAGCTGAGGTCTGTGCAAGGCCCTGAGGTCCTGGAGCGCTAGGCTAAACTGAGGGAAAGACCCCCTGCTGCATTCTGGCAGGAGATGGTGGGGAAACCAGGATGGGTAAGGTGAGCAGGAGAGCAACTGGACCAGGCAGGGGGGCCTGGTTAACAGGGTTCTCGGCTGATCTCTGGGAAGTGTTTTTTAAAAGTGTAGCAAGTTGCTTATCAGAGCTGCAGAGGGACCAGATCAAAGGCAATTTAAAATTTTTCTCCTGGCTGAAAATGTATCCTAGGCTGTGTCTCCACATTGACTCCCCAGGTCATGGAAGCACTCCGATTTGGGAATTAACACTTGAGTAGTCTGGTGAGAGTGGAGGTGTCATCACACACCTCTCTCTGGAGAAATGGTGCTGTCCATAGTTGAAGAAAGGACTGCAATGCAGGGACCCAGGTCAATGAGTCCCAGGCTTAGCTGACCGGGGGGGAACATAACCCACAGACTCCTACTGACCCTGGGAAGGGTTGGTTGCTTACCTTGCTTGGCAGCCAAATGTCCAGGTTAGGGTCCTGGACTCTAGGCTGGTCTGTTTCTTCATGCATGACTAGGCCAGGATATGTGTGTGTGTGTGTGTGTGTGTGTGTGTGTGTGTACATTTTATATATATACACACACATATATATATTTTCCTTTTAATCCCCGGGGCCTGTGTACCCATGCTGAATTCCCAAGCTGTACTTCGGAAATATCCTTGTTTAGGCTTACACTTAGGACCCTGACATCCCTCCACTGGCTGACCTCAGCCCAGAAACTTCCAGGGGTTAAACCTAGGGTGGGCCTCATTCCCAGGCCTAGCTGGAGAGTCTGGCTGGCGCCTGTCTCTTCATTAGAGTGGAAGGTTCTCTGGTAACAGTTCTGAAACAAAGCCAAGGTAACCAGGTCCCAACCCACAGTAACATCTGGTCTAATCAGTGCCTTTCCTGTACATGGAGTCACATCCACAACAGTTGAAAAAGTGAGTAATACTGACAAAAAGCTATAGAAAAGGACACCAGGTGGACACAGTTCAGAGTTCTTTTGGTAAAGGACACTTGGGCTCTGTCACTTTAAAAAAACTATTCCTGCTCTGTCTGGGTAGCTTAGTAGCTTAGTTGGGTAGAGCGTCATCCCCATACACCAAGGTTTCAGGTTTGATTCCCAGTTGGGGCACATACGAGAATCAACCAATGAATGCATAAATAAGTGTAACAACAAATCAATCTCTCTCTCTCTCTCTCTCTCTCTCTCATCTCTCTCCTCCCCCTTTTTCTTCCTGAAATCAATAAATAACAAAAACTAAAAAGTATATTGAAATTCCCCACTTGATAGGCAGGTAACTGTGTCCTGGTAGCAGGAATAAGAATTGCCTTTCAAAGCAATGGATGATGCCAGGGGAGGAAGGAGGGAAGAGAAGAAAATGAGAAAGCCTGTATTTCGAGTCCAGTCTAGACCTGATCTTCACTGTGTGGAGCCAGAACACCTGTTTGGGCACTAGAGAGCAGCAGCCCCCACCCTGCACGGCGTGCGTATCCTTGCCTTGCAGCTCCCTGTTTCTGTGAGATTGGGACTTGTCCTGGCTCACCATTGGCCCCAGTCACTGCTGAGTTCACGAGCACCCATGAGAATTCTAGGGAAACCTGGGGGCAGGACACTCAGAGGGGAGACTCGGCTCCTCTTTTACCCAGGCTGCCTAGCCCCCAGTCCTGGGTTGATTTCCCAGGTGATCTGGTTACCAGGTAGTACAGATAGGAGATTTCTGTGCAGTTGCTGAAAGTCAGGCCGCAGCAGAGACTTTCTGAGGTTAGATCAGAGGTAATCTGAAGGTTGCTCCAGTGCTCCTGCACCATGGGTCAACTGCAAGCCCTGAACCAGATTTTTTTTCTCCTGTTTTCAGGGTTTTGAGTTTGGTCATGGGGGTCAGAGGATATTCTCTGTCCTGGACTTGGTGGCTCAATAGGCTGCTGTACCCAAGCCATGCCATTTCTCAACTGAATGCAGCCTTTAGAAAACAAAATATTAAGAAGTCCCTAATTTGCAAGGTTTCGTGCGACTTCCCCAGCTCCCTTGCCCCAAAGTGCAGAACTTCAGAACCACTAGGAGGCCTCTGGGAGCTCTGTAAGCAAGGGCACTTTAAAAACAAAAACAAAAAAACAACAACTCTGGACTAAATATTCTCAGACATACATTTAATCCCTGATGAAAGGATCCACAAAGTCAAATAATTTGGGTTATTAAGTAGGGCTTGGATAAAATCTGCAGGGAAAACCCTCACAAATCCCAGCCTCCCAGGGCTTGCAATTCTAGACTTAAAGAATAAGGGTGGGTTCTGCAAGAGCCCTTTGCTAATTTACACTAATGAGTGTCAATTGTGGCATTTTGCAAATTGGCGAATTTGCAAACAAAGATGTAATACAACCCAGGAGGCTATAGGGTCCCTGCACAGGCCATGAAAGCCCTGATTCCCTCTATCCCTGATAATCTCCACGCCCTCTGGGAAGTGCTGGAGAGAAATTGGGCCCTTGTCTTGCCCTCTGGGGACTCCCACCCAACTAGGAAGCCAGTCTGGATTCTTTTGTGGTTGCCTGGGTTTAAGGTAAATATGAGGCAAGAAGGCTGCAGGTGGGGGAGGGCAGTATTCTCATGGTGGATTCTGTGATGAGGCCTATGCAGGAGGAGGGAGGGAGGAGGAAGGAGAGAGAACTTGGAGCCTCTTTGTTACCTTTCCCCTTTCTGGGTAGGGAAGACTCTCAGTTGGCCCTGAGGATTTAATTTTTTAAAGAATAACTGGGAACCTCAGTACCTTTGACTGAAATAGTTGTCTCCTGTGATTAACATCCTTTATCTTAAGAAATCTGAGCAGGCGCTCCTTATTTTAATTTTCTGCCCTGCCTTCTAGGATCCATCTCTCTACAGGTCCTTTTGGCCTCTGGCCCTTTGGAAGTTGAACCTGAGCCCACCGAATCTCATTGTGCTGCTCATGGGGGTTTTTGCAAGGATGCGCCAGTTACTAGTCCCATTACTCTCCATCCTACCGTCATTCTACCATTCTTTTCCCCTCGGCTGCAGACCCAGATACATGTGTATCTCTGAGGCCTGGCAGAATAACAACAAACTACCTTATTCTTATTACCTCTTACAGGGAAACCAGTGAGCCTGAGCTACAGATGTCCTTGCCGATTCTTCGAGAGCCACATTTCTAGAGCCAATGTCAAGTATCTCAAAATCCTCAACACTCCAAATTGTACCCTTCAGATCGTGTAAGTCTGATCATCATCCTCCAGGAATGTTGCATCTTATTGGCACAGTAATACCTAACTGGGAAAGCTAGAGAAATGACACATGCCAAGTATCCAGCCTTGAACCTGGCATAATTAGAGGTAGCTATTATTACCACAAGGACTTGGAGTATACCACCAAGCAGGAGTTTCCAAAGCCACTTTTACATTTTGGTGTCTTATTGTGCTTATAGTTGTCCTTGTCTCTTCTTTCCAAGCTTCCTCCCTTCAGCAGGGGAAATGGCAGCACATTTGGATGCATTTCCAGACTGGAGAAAAGCCGCCTTCACCAAAGTTTGTACTCAAGTTCAGTAACTTATCCTTTGCTAGTAGTGGTTCTGTCTGTCCTGCTTGTTTCAGGGCTTTGGTGTTATAAATTAATCCTTAAGGTCTCACATAGCACAAGATCGAAATTCAATGAAGTCATCTTTAACCATTATCAGCTCACTTAAGTGCATTTTCTCAAATATAACACATTAGTTTTTGGTTTTGCTGGTGCTAACATTTGATTCCATTCATATGGAAAATGAGACAAAGCAAAAGCACACATACATGAGACAGAGATCTGTGGCCTGCAGTGCAGGAGTCTGGACGAGGTGTGCAAGAAAGCCGCCCATGGCTGTCCATTAGTTGGCCATTCAGTGCCCTGTGTACCTGTGCTGGCAACGCAGTAAGCATGCTAGCGTGTCTAGACTCCAGGGAGGTGATGCGAGGGGTCTCCTGGGGAGAGCTCACCTCCTGAAAAGTCCCAGTGCTAAAAACAGATGAGGAGAAAGCAGTTAGAATACAAGCTGCAACTTCCTAAAGACTTTTCTACATAACACCAATTGTTTTTAGGTTTGATTTTTCTTTGTCTTTTTTCCTGCCCTTTGATGCCTTGATGTGTTTGTCATTTACAAATATTTTAGGGCCCTAAAAGATAAATGCTTTTATTTCTTTTGCTTATAATAAAATACCGTCTGTCCTTTAAGAGATATTTTTATCAAGTATTGAAATTAGCTTGTATGTTCTTGCTTTATAGTATAGATTATACTGTTTTACTTGTCTAGGAATGTACCTTGAAGTTGAAGAAGCCAAAAATAATTCTCAGGTATGGGCATACACAAAATAATAAACAGTAGTGTCCAGATCCAACTCCCATCCACTTTGCTACAAGGTATATCCCTCTGCACACCTCAAGAAGGTTGTGTGAAAACTCCTGTGGGTGTCCTGGAGCCATTTTGCTGGCCTTAGCTATCCTTATAGACCTAAGAGTGACCAGCCAGAAGTATCCTCAGGCTTCGTGTGGCACAGCATCACAGATTACCTGGTAACCATGGCTTTAAAGAGAAGGGTGTAGAGAAAAGTCCAGGCCCCCCTTCAGGAGTTTTCAGGTAGAGTGGCTATGAGTGGAGATGAGAAGTGGGAGGGAGTTGAAATATGAACTTTACAAAAATAAATGAGATCATGGAAGATTCACTGAACTTGTAAAACCCTCTGGAACCGTTGTCAGGCAAATAATCTACACTATGACTCCCCCAACCAGTACTGTCCCATCGCTGCCTTCCCATCGTTCCCTGTACTGCCCCTCCCTCACCACATTCTCATTGCCCATCTGCACTGCCCCTCCCTTACTTCACTCTCAACCCCCACCTGCACTGCCCCTTGCTCAATACACTCTCAACACCCACTTTCACTGCCCCTCCCTCATTGTACTCTCACCCCTCTCCTGTACTGGCCCTCTCTCACTGCACTGTCACCCCCCCTTAGCCCCCAGATCATTGCAGACCCCTGCATCTAGGCTTACTTTTCTTTCTGTCTTCCATGTACTATCAAGATGATTCACCAAAATAAAAATCGGTTACTCTCTAGTTATAATCCTCACAAGTTCCCGTAATCTTGCAGATAAAGTCCCACTTTTTTTGCCTTACATCTGGCCACAGGCTTCTTGAGCATTCTGTCTCATGCTATTCCTCCACAGGCTCTGTGTTCTGTTACCCGCTGGTGTATTTGAACTTGCTTCTTCCCCTTTACTTCTCTTGCCCAGCTCCTATTATCCTTCAAATGCCAATTCAAATGATTCCTATGGGAATTCTCTGCCAAGCAGACACCTGGCTCCAGTAAGGATCCTGACATGGATGAGCAAAGGCACAGGTCACAGCAGTCCTTCCTCCTGTGCAGCTGCACACTGTCACTTTTTCTGTTTTTGCAGGGCAAGGCTGAAGAACAACAACAGACAAGTGTGTATTGACCCAAAGTTGAAGTGGATTCAGGAATACCTGGAGAGAGCTTTAAACAAGTAAGCACAACAGCCAGAAAGGACTTTCCACTAGAACCACTGGAGCAAAGCTAAAACTGTGTGAAAGTCCTGAAAGGGCAAAGGTGTGGGGTGAGGAACGCCTGAATGGTGAGGGCCAGGTATGTTGTGGGGCAGCACATTGACATGGGAATGGGCAGGAGGTTTGCCCAGCATGTAGACATCTGCATTTACAGCATATGGTACAACGCCACAGCTTATTCGTTCATACCCTAGACCCTTATACATTGGCTATTTTATAACTGGGGTTTTTTTTCTAAGTAATTGTATTATCCCAACAGTATTTCCCACCAGTCACTTCCCTTGTGTTCATCACAATCATCATCATTTTCATTATTCTTTTTTAAATCAATGATTACTTTAATATCTGTATTTGGTTTGTTTTGGATTTTTCATCTTCTCTCCTGGGGAGTCTGGGTACAGTCAGGTGATGGCCAAGCATGGAGCTCAAAAAAGTGTCCTTCCTCTAGAAGCTGAGGTATGAAGCAAGACTGTTGGGTGGCTCCTGCAGCGCACACCCCACATAGAATAAAGGTCCAGGGTAGCTCTCAGATACTGACCATACAATGCAACTGCCACTACCTGTATCTCCTCCTTCAAGCTCAGTGAATGGACCCCTGGGCTCCATGTAGAAACCACCATCACTGGGGACTGTGCTCAGAGACCCTCTCCCAGTCATTCCTGGCCCCTCCCTGCCTGCAAGAGCATGCTTTCATCTCGCTTCTGCTTCTCCTTCCTGTCTGTGCTCAGGGGAGGAGGGTGTTCATTGGAGCTCCAGCCCTGCACCCCCCTCCTTCCTTTGCCCTCCCTCCTGCTCAGGCCCTCTGTGAGAATCTGCTCTGGTCTCCTCCAGAATGGGGCTGGCCTTCTTCTGGGTCATGGGAGATCATGTCTCCACCTTCCCATAAGACACAAATCTTTGTAAAATCAAATGCAATTTCAATCTGAGAGCTTTCTTTGAAGAATGTGGTTTCTTTGATTGCCTCCGAAGCCTGTGTGTGCCACGGAGGCTCTACAAATGCTAACTAAGTTTTCTGAAATCTGAGGTGAAAAATTAAATGAATAAATTAGCCTCTTGCCACTAACTCCTGCTCCTGAAACCACAATAGCTACAATCAGAAATGTTGGCAAGGTGAAATTTCCACGCATAAATGTGATCCACAGATGGGCCTGGTGGTATTTGTAACTTTTTGCAAGGCATTTTTTTTATATATTTTTGTGCACAATTTTTTAAACATTTCTTTATAAACAAATGTATTTCAGAATATATTTATAGTCAATACATACATTTGAAGTGGAGCCATATGAATGTCAGTAGATACATTTCTCTATTATCTTAAACTACTGGCAATTTGTAAAGAAATACATAGAAATGTGATTGCAGCTTTTTAATGTTGGCCACAGTGTATTTTTTCACTTGTACTAAAACTGTATCGAATGTGACATTATATGCACTAGCAATAAAATGCCAATTGTTTCATGGTATAAATGTCCTACTGCATGTGGGAATTTATTTACTTGAAATAAAATCCATTAGTTGTTAGACATGGAGCTCTTACACATTTCCCAAGTTTGTGAAGACAACCTGGCCTGCCAGTCAGGTGCCTTAGATCCCGCCTACCGAGTTCACAAGTGAGTAATAGCACATGGGCCTTACTCAGGAGCAAATCTGCAACTCAAGTTTTTGCATTTTTTTTTTTAAGCCAATGAAAGCATCAGTGCTAGTTTTCTGAAGAATAATATTTGATTCACTAATTCCTCTTCCCCTTCCTTTTCCTTGGTTCTCCTAACACCCCCACATAATCTCTAGAGACTCAACCCTTATAATATACAGCTCTCACATTTTTCCATGTAAAAATCCCATAATTCCAGTCCATGTTTAATATCAACCTTTCTCAGGAATAGGTGGCCTTATCCCATAAATCATTAAATACCATTCAGCTTAAATCATTTTAATGTGACAGCCATGAACCAGTTGCTCTAATAAAATTCTGCTAACCAGCTCTCTTGCTCATTCTTCTGAACGATCTCGGTCATTCCCAGGGTGTCTCCACAGGCATCCAGAAAAGAGAGATGAGGCTGCCTTCTTTCTTCTCTTCTGTACGGCCTTCTGAACCTTGGGCCTCTAGCCTCCAATTTACAATGCACAGATTTTTTGGGTGAAAAAGAGTTCAGCTCCGCATTGAGAAAAAAGGCAGCCTGTGAGATCAGGTGGGATGAAATAGAAGATCAAGGCCAGCCTGGCCCTGGTTTGCCTTCATACCCTTTTAGATGAGAATTCCTTTCCCCACTAGAAGCCTCAGACTCTAGTGGGAGCCAGGGTCAAGCTGGCAAATTGGTGATTGCTGTAATCATTTCACAGGTGTTGTGGAAGCCTAACATTTTTTGAATCAAGGCAAATGTCTAATTTATTTTAACGGGGTCCTGATGGACAGTGCTTTGCCCAAGGGCCTCCAGGCCTGAATCCGGAAACAGAGTAAAACCAATACATGGCCCAATGTTAAATATTGTGCAGACTGAGACAGACTTTTGTTTATCTCAACATTATTAATGGTTCTACTAATTTTATCGAAGGGGGCGCAGAGAAGAAAAAGTGGGGAAAAAAGAAAAGATAGGAAAAAAGAAGCGACAGAAGAAGAGAAAGGCTGCTCAGAAAAGGAAAAACTAGTTATCTACCACCTCGAGATGGACTGCAGTGCACTCTGTTCTTGTCTCTCCCAGTGCTTTGTAAATTTGCTCTAACCCTCCTGCAGAGCAGACCCCCTGCCTCCTGGGTAGCCTCGCAGACTCTGAGGGGGAGCAGCGCTTTGCCGCCCCTGTGGCCACACTGGCTCCTGTATTTATGTGCTTGTTAAGGTCCTTCCTGGTCTGCTAAATTATGAAGTAGTTGTATAGCGACTGGGGTTCAGATCTGGAACATGGAGACTCTGTCCTCAGGACTATGTAGAAGAGCTCAAGACTCTAGAATGACCCAGGATTCTGTCTAGAGTGACCTGGTCTCCATCATCTTCTCGAATTTCTGAGCCTCCCACCTTGCCCTTCACTTAGTCTCTTAGAAGGCCCGTGATTATTCTGGAGCTCACCCAGATCCACACACTTGGATCTGCCTTCCTGTCTGAGACCAGCATGTGACTGCCTAGCAACCCCTACACACATACACAGAGCCATCTGTGAGCCCAGCAGTGGTGGCTCCACTAGCAGAGGGCACACGCCTTATGCCCTCTCATTTGCTGCCACTGGTGCCACCCATCCAGGCCTTCTTGGACCATAGCTGGCTGTGGCTTTTACATTTGCAGGTGATAACTGACTCCTTTTTCCAAGTCCTATTGCCAGCCCTCCACCTCTCTGCTATCTGAGGTGGGACTTCTCCAGCCATCCCCCTCCCTAGGCCTGGGGCTGTCTGAGTTGCTTTACCTCAAAGCTCAGGTAGCCTTCTGCAGACCATGCAGGGTAAGCAGGTGTGAGCTCTGTGTTCCCAGAGAGCAGATGTGGAAGTGCATCTCAGGGAGCCTCTTCGCAGGATAATTCATTTTGTAGATTCTTACATGGATCCTGATGATGTGAAGTAACTCTGTGAAGGGCCTGCAGCTCTGGCACTTCTAGCCTATCCCTCCCCCTCCTTCTGGAAGAATGTCCATGACCCTGTGCAATTATTTGCAGGACACAGCTGCCTCAGGTCTCACTCATTGGAAATATCTGCTTAAAGTGACAAGGGTTAAATTCTAGAAGTTTCTCACTGCCCTCCCTACAGAATTATGTCTGAAATTTCTGGCCAAGTATCATTTGGACAGGAAGGAGGGGATCACGGGGGAGAGTAAGACCTGATGTTGGTAGTGCTTTGAAAAAGGAGTACCTTGCAGATCTGCTCTTTTCCCTATCCCCCAAACACACAAACACACACTCTCCACTCTGTACCCTGGTCATAATTTTAGTACATGGATCCAGAAAGATGAAGTGGATGGAGCACATGGAAGATGGATTTCGGAAGAAGGGAACTCCAGGTCCCTGTGTGTCAGACTCACCTGTGTCACACAGTGCTGTGTCCCTCTCATGCTCTAATGTGCTCCCTTGTGACTACAGCAAACAGCATCACAGCCTTCCTTTTTCCCCACTGGAGAAGTGTCCTGTTAGGGCCCTGCAGCCAGAGACTTTTGGCTTCCACGGCCATCCCTTTTAGCTAGCTAACTCTCCCAGCCTGGGCTTGTTTACAGCACTGGGGCTAGCAGGCCTACTCTGGGTGAGTGGGGGCTTACTTCAGTGACCTTGGCCTCCTGCCTCTGAAGGCATCTGGATGCCTTAACTTATGCATCCAAATGCATAAGTTAACTGGATAGCCCAGGGCTGCAGTCCTTCCTGATGAAATAGCAGCATGTCTGGTTTGTGGGAACCTGGCTGGGCCATTCCTAACTTTTACAAATGCACCACCGAGAAGGTCAGACCTATGACCCCATGCTCTCCTTCACTCTGTACACTGTGGGAGCAACCACCTCTGTGCCTAGAGAGGTGGCAGGTCCCTTCTGTGCACCAGGGAGAACTGACTGCCATCTAGTGGCAGTGGGTCAAGCTATTGCTGACCTGAGGCAACAAACTGCTTTCTGCAGTGCTCAGGAGGATAGTACTTCCCACCCGTTCTGGGGGAGTGGGGTTTGTGGGTACTAAGAGAGCTGGCCTTGGGCTTCACTGTGTCTGACAGGCAGGTGTAACCCCAGCCCCACTGAAGTGTCCTGGGTCACTGGGGAAGAACCGAAGAGCCAGACCTTAATGCTGTTGTGGGTTGACACAGGGCAGTGTTCACATGTTTGCACCAGGTGAGTGGTGTGTGAGGCTACTCCTGCACCAGCCCAAGGGCCACTCTGGCTGGTCCAGTGAGAGGCTCTGAGGCGACTGGGGGTGGGGGATGGAAGCAGTGGGTGGTGCCAAGGCCCTGGTTGAGCTGGTAGCCTACACCAGGCTCTGTGTGAAGCCGGGCCTAATATCTGGACTGGGTGAAGGCAGCGTGCCCTGTCCTGTCACGTGACCACTGTGCCAGGCTGGCTCCGTGCCCTCTTTCATCTACCATGACCCATGCTCACTGTACCAGTCTCTCCTCTCCACTTCCCACCTTCCATCCACCCCTGTGCTGCTTTGGCCATGCTGTCTCTCTCACTCCCCTCGCCTACTGAGGGCCTCAGGAAGGAGACACATTGCCCTGGCAATTTGGAATTCAGAAGTCAGGAGTGGGACCCTGCTGGAGTAGGCTTGGCATCTCAGTGTGAGGCCCGGCCACTGCGGGGACCCGCCTTAATGGTGTTTCCCTCTCTTCTTGTTAACAGGAGGTTCAAGATGTGAGAGGCGCAGGTTGGGTCAGACGCCTGAGGAAACCTTACTGTAGGAGGCCAGGTCTGAAGCCAGGGTTAGGAAGGACCCCCAGTGGTTTCCTTGCGCAGCCCAGACAAGGCAGAATGCGTTCCCCAGGGCTTTGTTTTGCACAATTTGCCTTACTTACACCGTTTGATTATGTAGCAAAATATATTCTGGTTTTTTTTTTTTCTTTTCATTTAGCTTGATTATCCAATGTCACTGGTGACAGATAGGAACTTAGACTAAAATTATTTTACTTACTTTATTATATCTTTACCATGAAGCCCTTGGTCTGATTAGGGGTTCCTGAGTTTTATATTCCTCTGAGCTGCACAAGCTGGGACCCTAGACTGAGGGAGCCTTGCCCACATTATGTCCTGGGATGGGAACCCACCAGGAGGTGTCAGGACCCGTCAGCATGGACAAACTCTAGTGAAGGTGGCCCTGGGCCGCAAGGGGTCAGGGGAAATTAGGATCTAGAGGGCCAGGCAGGAAACTCATCCCTTATCCAAGTGAGCATCCCAGGGCTTCCCTGAGCTGAGGCAGGTAGGAGTGCAAGGCCAGGGTAGGGCCTCATCCCGAGCTCTCCTCTACATCTCATCACGTTCTTCTCATCATCCTCTCTCTCATCCATCATCACGTGCATCTGAGACTGTCTCCATGACCTCGGAAAAGGACTCTCTCAAGACAAAAGCTTTAATTTAAACTGGGCACCAAGAAGCAAATCAAAATGTATTCTGTTACCAGATCCGGAAACACTGTGCACCTCTGTGTCTAGTCTGGAATATTGTCTGTTGTCCAATCCTGTTTTGTTGTTCAAAGCCATTGCCGTGGGTGCCGCATTGTCAGTTCCTCATATGCAGAGGCTGAGAATGAGGAGATGTCCCTTGGGCCTTTGACCAGGCCCCTAATTAGGGCTGTGATCATTTTGGGTGGATAATCTTGTTTTCCCCACAAATCACAAAGCTGTGGTGGATCCACACAGCCCAAGGGAATTCAGTTTGCAGCAGCACTGACCTCTGAGGACACTGACCCTCAAAGTTTCCATAATTGTTGGTATCTCAGAACTATAGAGAGTTTTGTCTTTATAGTATCAAGCTCAGCATTGTTTTGGGACTAACAGGAATAACAAGAAAAGAATTCTTAACTTCTTTTTGGTTTTGAAAACCCAATCCATAAAATAATTAATCCTGGGTATTTTCCTGATTAAAACCTAACCTCATCTTTTTCACCAGTTGGCAATCCTACCATCTCTTACCTTGTACTGTGGCCCCTGGACCTTCTCCGCTGCTGCTGTTGCCTTGTGCTTCCGGGGTGTCCAGCAGTGAATTCCTTTTGGAAAATGATGGGACATGAGAATGTTGATTAAGAGCCCTGACATTTGGGATGTTTCCCTTTACTGTGGGCAGTTTGTAAACAATTTAAAATTTTCACTTTTTATAAAGGAAGGCACTAAGGGTTTTTTGCTTGTTTTGTTTTTTATTTGGTCTCACTAATACTTTTCCTCTTTGATTAAAGATCCAGTAATTTTTTTTTAAGTTAAGAAAGCAAAAACAAAGAAGGACAAAGCAAGGAAATGTATCCATTGACAGAACACTGCAAATAACATGCAGAAAGCGTATTGTAGTAAAATGGTCTGGAATTGTAGGTGTTTTTAGATTTAATAATCTTTGGGTTATCAGTAACACATGTTAGGCATTTCCATAAGTATTTCTTAAATTAAATCTTCATAGTAGAGAACCATTCTGTCAACTAGATATTCACATCCTCCAACCAGCTATGCTATCTTGAAAAAATAAAGCATGGGGGACTTTTATTAGTTGTAAAGGATGCAGAACTGGTTTCAAAATACTCTTTTAAAATTAACTTGTTGCTACATGACCCCTGAATTATACATGAAAATAATTGAATTTTCGATGGGACGGTCATTTTCCAGGTAATCCAAGATATTTAAAAATCTCATGGAAAATTTGGAAGCATCTTCCCCTGGAATCCATGAACCAGAATGGTTAAATCTGTTACTCTGAGGAAATGAACATGCCCGTGAATCTTGACTACAGTTAAATAAACATTTCTGTTTCTTCCCTAAAGGGGGAAAAATAGGTAAGAGGAGAGACTGCAGGGAAAATTACTTCTGTAACAATTTCTCCACTTGCAGTCTGCTCCTGAAAGGAGACCCACTTCCCAGCTAAAGCAGATAATGTATTTAAGTAGTTTATTTGCAAAGAAAAAGGCTTTCCCTGTTGCTTTCAAAATATAAGTCAAGTGCATCAGGCTATTAAGGGTCACCCTGCTATACCTTCTGGTCCAGTGCTGCCACAACCTGACCTTCCCTTGGGCTCAGTGTAACCTCCAACGCAGTCCTTTGCTGCCAGCCTTTGCATCACATGGAAAAGGTGGACTGGGGGACTGGAGCTCGCAGGTGTGCTGTGTGTTGGAATCTAAAT
This sequence comes from Mormoops blainvillei, assembly GCA_004026545.1. Classification (NCBI taxonomy): domain Eukaryota; kingdom Metazoa; phylum Chordata; class Mammalia; order Chiroptera; family Mormoopidae; genus Mormoops; species Mormoops blainvillei. Next base: position 29,407 of record PVJD01010811.1, read on the forward strand.
CTGTGCCTTGTGTTGTTTGTACTGTTCTTTGTCCTGATCTGGCCAGATGCTGAGACCCCAGCGAGGAGGCTCAGGAGCTTTGAGTAGAGGGCCCGCATAGCAAAAGGGTGCAGTGCCCCTGTGTGAGTCCAGAGGGGTATTTGATTTCACCTTCCTTTTCTGAATACTGCCTGGTGTGATCACCATGAGCCCCCTCACTGGAACTTCATCCCCTTTCTCAGGTATCGTGCCCTCTGCAGCTAGATTCAGATCATTGTGGGGTCCTGATTCCTCTATACCTCTTCCCTGACCCATTCTGAGGGAACCCTAACCCTGGGAACCATTCCCAAGGAACATCCATGTCCTCTCAGTAGACATAGCCAAGCTGAAAATCCCCACAGGAAACTTGTTATTCCCCAACCTCGCTGGACTCTCAGTCTCTGAGCAGTGATGGGTTCAGTGTTAAATGTGATAAATACTGTACTTTGTATTGTTTAAAATGCATCTCCCAGATAATGTGAAAATGGTCCAGAAGAAGGCAGCTTCCTGTGTGCAGTGTGCTTTTTTAAAAATAAGTAACAATTTCTTTTGAGAAACAGTTTCTACCTTCGTATCAATGAAAAGATGTATATGCACTTATAATTGTTCTAATAAAGACATGTATTCAAATGGAACAGCCAATGGGTTGAAATTAGTATTAACATTTGGAATTTTCCAGACTTGATTTTTTCCCCTCAGATCAGAGAGGTATGTAATTCCAGCTTCAATGGTTAGTGGAAAACAGGCCGTCGTAATGCTAAACATGAGCAAGAATTCTGGGGCCATAGCTGCCTCCCCTAGTGCACTGATCCTGAGCTGGCAATAGCATACCCTTTTTTCTAGATGTCCTTGGTTTTGCTGGAATCCCTAAGAGACAAGACAGCCCTCTACTTCAAAAGCGATGGTTTTGTGCAAGGGCCTAGGTGTTTGCCCGACAGTTGCTGGGAAGGAGACGTACACCCTGTAGTTGTCAGGCTTAGAGGAAGGCAAACAGAGCCTCTGTTGCTGAAAGCAGTGCTGAGGACCCAGCACGCTGTGCCTTTCTGTCCTGCACAAGGGTCTTTCTGAAAGCCAGGTATAATCCTTTCAACTGCTATCCCCCAGCACTGTCCTGGACACTGTGAACAGGTGTGAGCTGGACAGACAGAGGCCATCCCTTTCACACTTTCTGCTGCATTCTCTCTAGTCCAGTCAACCACTCTGGAAAGGAGTGTGGACTCACCACAAATGTCTGAGTCCAGGTTGTTCTGTCATCCAGAGTCTCTTTTCCACAGGCTCATATGTGACCCCGGGTTACCACTGTGCCTAGAGCCTCCCTGTTATGTACAGGGTGACCACAAAGTGGTTGCTAAGTTGCAGATGGACTGGAGGAAGAGAGAAAGGTTAGAAGAGGCTATAGTGAGAGGCATCCTGGTGTTCTCAGACAAGGGTGGATGTGAAGATTAGGAGACCAGTGCTTAAGTTCTTGCCTCTGCTACTCTGGGATTTGAGACACACCCCTTGCCCTGAGCCTCAGTCTTCCCAGCTATGACTTTAATGAGGAGACATGAGAATTAGACTGGAAGAGTATGTCGAGGAACCATTTTTCTCCTTATCAACCTGATGCTCCCTAGGGTCCACAGAGCTGGAATCAGTTCACACCTGCCTCTACTAAGACCTGCAGCTAAGCTCAGATACCACCTGGAGCTGCAAGTGATTCCATATGAGAAGAATTTTCACTCTCAGCTGACAGCTGGGGAGAAGCCTCCTGGTTGGGGTCACATAGTTCCCCTGAGTGCCTGGACATGTTGGTTCCTCATACTCTACCACTATTCTAATTCTAGGAATTATTAGGCTCTGGGGAAATTTTTCAGAATAATGTTGACTCTTCACAATGATGTTGCATTAAAAAAAAAACAAAAAACCATAGTCTGTCATGCTCCACAAGGCTCAAGGCAGCTGACCCTCATTAGTGAGCTGCTATCTGTAATGCCAGACTGGGACTAGGTGGTATGGAGATGTGGTGAGCAAGACAGCCTTCTCCATGGTTTCATGGAACTGAAGTCTGGGGGACTAGGTTACAATTAAGTGAGCATTTTCCTAAAGCATGATAAATGTCAGGAGACAAGTGTCAGGAGATCTAGAATGCCATCAAGAGTTCCTAAAGGAAGCACTGGTGAAGCCAAGACCTGAGAAAAGTAGATTCTTTGTTGGTCATATGACCCACAGGACTGCCATTGAGAACCCACTTGAGGTCTCGTTCTGAGTTAGAAACAAGAAAGTCTTCTGCCAGGGAGGAGTGCAGTTCACATGCGAAGCCCAGCATGAGGACATAGGGGGCTGGATTTCAGCCCCTCACTCTCCCTTTGCTGCACCCTGTGTAAGGGGTAAACCTTACAACCATGAATGAGAAGAGCTAGGACCCCCTGAGAATGGTGTCCTGACAGCTGGGAGGTACCATGAGGGGGCTGCTTGGCACAGCTGATTGGATGGTGGAGACACCTGGCCCAGACTGGCCAGTGCAATTTTCCATCCCAGGAGACAGAGCTGTGATTCGGACCGCTTCTGGTCCTTGAGCTTTCTTTGCTTACAGCTAAGAACATTGTGCATGGGAATGTGGGGAGCAGAAGACAGTGGAGCAGAGGGAGCTACAATTGCATGAAATGGATTCAGAGAGAGAAATGACGATGAGAGGCTGGTTAGCTCCAGAGGGAGGTGAGATGTGGCTGCCCACAGGTCAGTAGTGGCAGGGAAGATCCCTTGTGTGGTCCAGTTATACATCATTCTCGTGGGGTCTGTGTATTCTAAGTAAATCCTTTTTGAGAGCTAAAATAAAGATCCCTGCTAATTGTACCCAAATAACCATCACTACAGGCAATTAGGCAGGCAGAATGGACAAGGCAGGTGGGGCGCAAGGAGGCTGTGGGCTAGTGCACAGTTATGTTGGAGACTTCCTACCCTCACTTTCCTCTGCCCAGCCTCCGCAGGGGTCTTTTCTGGGTCCATTATCTTGGTTTCAGTTAAACTCCAAAGAAGGACCATTCAGGCCTGTGCCTGCTGACCTGTTAGGATTGATAAATGATTCAGGGACATTCCCTAAGACCTCCCCATAAAAGGTACACAGATTCAGTTTAGGGCATAAATGATCTTCCCTCTCTGAAGCACCAACCACCACCAACACAACTTGCCCAATATCAGTTGTGAGATGGCTGCACCGTAGTCAGCCCGGGGAGAGCTCCAGCCCAGCTCCAGGTGTGTGAAGGGGTGATGGCAGCTTGCCCCACAGCCAGTGCATTCCATGAGGTAAACAAAGGAGGACAATGAAGCTGTAGGTACATCCATCCTTGGGACACCCCCTGCCAAGGTGTAAGCTTCATAATGTCTTATTGTGCGTGGGGGAGTTTTGTCCCCAAAGCCTTGAAGAGTGTTTGTCTTCATGGTAGCTTAATAAACATTTGATGAGCAAGCTGATGTCTTCAGTTTGAGAGGCATCAGCAGGCCCTAAGGACGTTGCACTGGGCAAGCCAGAGCCAAGCCCTGGTGTTCCTACCTGACACTGGAGCTACTCAAATTTCAAGGAGGTTGCACTGCTAAGTTTTCAGGATTTAGCATTTATTTTAGAGCAAATGAGTTGTATCTAACTCTTGGCCCATGAAACTGAACAGAAATAAAGCAGAGTGAAGCCCTAGATGAAGCATCTTATACTCTGGGAGAGAGACAGTGGATTGGCAAGATAGGCTTATGGACAGGTGGTGCAGGGAGAGGGGGTGGGGGCTGAATGGGAGGAGCCCTGGACTCGCAGTGAAAGCAACTGCTCACTGTTATGCCATCCATTCCCAGTTAAATCCAGCTCAGTCACACTACTTCTGCACTTTCACAGCTGATGAGAGCTCAGGAAAAACAATGCATCTCCACTGTCTGGTCACTTTCAGTTCATGACAATAACTCACTGCTACCTGGATATTATCACACATCCCTGTCCCATTTGCTCCTCTTCCTTTAAGGTACTCATTCCATACTTTCTCATCTCTTTAAATCTTTAACCTTCTTTTCCTCTGCACTCTCAGCTGACAGTCTGCCTTCGATGTCAGAATAAAAGGGAGCAATAAGAAGAAGGGTGTTTTCCTGGACTTCACCTCTCATCCACCACCTAACCAATCTGTACCAACTATCTCTGCTGTCACTCACATGGAGCGCCATTCTCCTGGCCACTCTATGCTGGAAAGTACTTCTCACCTTCCCAGGGACATCCCTCCTGACTTCCCCCTTCCTTCTGCACCATAATTATTGTTTTACTCTTTACATCAACAGACTAACATGCATATATCCCATCAGAAAGAAAACAAAGCATAAATAAAGAGTCCTATACTTTATCCTTCTACTTTATGTCCCTTGATAGCTTCTGCGGCATTTCTCTGCATCTCATCACACAAAGGTTTTCAAGAGGTGTCCACGTTGTCTCCTGCTCTTTCTCTTTTCATTCTTGAACCCATTCCAGTCAGAATTTAACCCTACCATTCACTCCACTAGAACTGCTTTTTGTCAAGGTCATCACTAAGCCCTGTGGGGAAATCCAATAGCCAGTTATCAATCCCCAGCTTACTCAGTGTCTCACATAGTTTGAATTGTTGATCACCATCCTAGAAACACATTTATGGTTGGCTCTGAGGAGACCACCCCTGACTGTTTCTTTGGCTTCATGCAATTTCATTTCTCTTTGTTATTTCCTCCTCACCTTTCAAACATCTAAACAAAAGAAGGCACCAGTGCTAAGCCCTCAGATGCTCTTCTCTATCAGCAGGTGGACTCATTCACTCCCTTGGCCTTGAACACCATGTAAAGGCTAAGGAATTCAGAGTGATCCCTCTCTTGGATTGCAAGCTAGTACATCCTGCTTGTCTGAAATTTTCATATGCAAAATGAAATACCTAATTTTCACTTTTCTCCCAAACTGCTCATCCCTTTTCTGCAAATGAGAATTCCATTTCTTCAAGTTATGCAAACTAACACCTTACAGCCATCTTTGATTTGTTTTATTCTTTTATAATTGCAAGCTAAACCATTAACAAACCCAATTAGTTACCTTCAAAATATATCCAAAACCGAGTCACTTCTCACTGCTACGATCTTGGCCCAAGCCACAGCTATTTTCTGCTTGAATCACTGCACTAGCCCCTAAGTTGGCTCACTGTCATATCCTGCAGTATCCTCCCAAGAGCAACAAGAGTGGCCTGTCACAATGACCAGCCATGTAATCCCCACTCAAACCTTCCAGGGTCAACAGAAGTTATACTCATTGACCCCTGTCACCTATCTGACTTCACCCCTTTCTCTGTGCCTGTCACGCTGTCCTCCTCTGCCTTGAACAGGCCAGCCCCACCCCTGTCAGAGTTCTTTTGCACTAGGTGGTCTCTGCCTAGAAACCATGTAGTTTACCCTGTCCCTTCCTTTAGTCTACACTCACCATCATCTTCTCAGAAAAGTCTTTGCAGACTTCCCTGTCCTGTATAGCAGCCCCTTCCCATGCTGGCATGCCCTGGCCACCTTATTCTACTGTTCTTCCTAGAACCACCTGCCATATCTACTTGTTTGTTGACTTTTTTCCTAAAGAAAAAGGTTAATACCAATGCTGAAAGAATGGGGCTTGGTCTCTTTTGTGCACAAATTTTTCTTTGTGGTTGGCACACAGGAGGTAATAAAGAAATATTTTGTGAATGATTTCCCAATAAATCAACAGGATGTTAAACACATTGGAACCTTTCTTTGCTCATCTCTAAAATAAAGATAGCTATGATCATCTCATAAGGTTGTTCATTTGTTTACATACTCAAGGTCACACTGATAAGTCATTACTTAGAAACGAATTCACCTTACCTCAACGTTCCTGCATCAAGGGGTCACACACATACTTGGCACCTTTTCTAGAATCCTCTGACCCTTCCCCTGGGAGTCACTAGAACCTGAAAAATGATAATGGCTGATTTCCTGTGAACCAAGATTAAAGAATCACCCCTTCCACATCATACTCAATGATGAAAGATTGATAGCTTTTCCTTTAAAATCGGAAATATCTCTGACTGGTGTGGCTGAGTGGATTGAGGGCTGGCCTGTGAACCAAAGGGTTGCTGGTTTGATTCCCAGTCAGGGCACATGCCTGGGTTGTGGGCCAGGTCCCTAGCAGGGGGCGCTTGAGAGGCAACCACATATTGATGTTTCCCTCTCTTCCTCACTCCTTTTCCCTCTCTCTAAAAATAAATAAAATCTTTCTAAATATTATCTTTATTTAAAAAAAAAAGAAAACTGAAATAAGACAAATGTGCCTACTCCCACCACTATTATTCAACATAGTATTAGAAATCTTAGCTAAAGCAATTAGGTAAGAAAAATAAATAAAATTATCAGGATTGGGAAGAAAGAAATAAGATTGTCTCTATTCTCAGATGAAATGATTTACTTATAGAAAATCCTAAAGGCTCCACCCAAAAACTCTTAGAAATAATCAATGAATTCAGTAAAGTTTCAGGATACAAGATTAACATAAAATCAGTATTGTTTTTATACACTAATAACAAGTTTTCTAATAAAGAAATTGATCCCATTTGTAAAAAACCCAAAAACAATAAAATCAGGAATAAATTTAACTAAGGAGGTGAAAAATCCCTACTCTGAATGCTACAAGATATTGATGAAAGAAACTGAAGACACAAATAAATAGAAAGATATCCTATGCTCATAAATTGGAAGAATTAATATTGTTAAAATGTCAATACTACTGAAAGCCATCTATAGTCAATGCAATCCCTATCAAGATTCCAATGGTATTTTTACAGAAGTACAAAAAACAGTCCTAGAATTTATATGAAACCACAAAAGACCCCAAAGAGCCTGAGAAAGCAGAGCAAAGCAGGAAACAACAAACTTCTTGATTTCAAGCTGTGCTATAAAGCTGCAGTCATCAACACAGTATGGTACTGACATAAAAGCAACAAATAGATTAATGGAACAGAAATAAGAGCCCAGAAGTAAACCCAAGCATATACAGTCAATTAATGACTTGACATGAAAAACAAGAACACTCAGTGGAGAAAAGGCAGCCTTTTCAATAAATAATACCAGAATAATTGGATATTCACAGGTTAAAAAATGAAACTGGATCCATCATTTATACCACTTGTAAAAATTAACTTTAAGTGGATTAAAGGTTTAAATTTAAGATCTAAAAACATTAAATTCTTAGAGGAAAACATAAGACTAAATCTCCTTAATACGTATCTTGATGATGATTTTTTGGAACCTTTCTTTGCTCATCTCTAAAGTAAAGAGAGCAATACTCACCTCACAACTTTGTGCATTTATTGTCATACTCAAAGCCACACCTAAGTTATACCTAAAGCACAAGCAACAAATAAAAAATAAACAAATGGAAATATATGAAACTAAAAAGCTTCTCCACAGCAAAATAAATCAACAAAGTGTAAAGACAAACTATGGAAGTAAAAAAACATTTGCAAACCATATATCCAATAAAGGGTTAATACACAAAATAAATAAAGAACTCATACAACTCAATAGCTAAATAAATAAATAAATAAATAAATAAATATTGAAAAAAATAAATAACCCAATTTAAAAATGTGCAAAAGACCTGAATAGACATTTCTCCAAAGAAGATAAACAAAAAGTCAACGGGCTCATAAGAAGATGCTCAACATCACTAGTCATTAGGAAAATGCAATTTAAAATCACAATAATACATTACTTCATGTCTGTTAGAATGGCCACCATCAAAAAGACAAGAGATAATGAGTGATGGTGTAGATGCAGAGAAAAGGGAAACCTGTGCACTGTTCATGGAAAGGTAAATTCTCACTGCCACGGTGGAAAGCAGTTTAGGAGGTCATCAAAAATTAAAAATAGAACTGTCAAATGATCCAGCCATTCTACTTCTGGGAATGTATTAAAAGGAAAGGAATACACTAACTTGAAAATTATCTGCATCTCATATTCAAGGAAGTAGTATTTCCAACAGACAAGAAATGGAAGTAACCTAAATGTCCATGAAAGAATGGATGGATAAAGAAATTGTTGTATCTGTATGTATAACAGAATGTTATTCAGCCATACAAAAATGAGGAAATCTACCATTTGTGAGAACATGGATGGACCTTAGAGGCATTATGCTACGTGAAACAAGTCAGTTTCACTTAGAGAAAAATAAATACTATATGACCTCACTGATATGTAGAATCTAAGATACCAAAAAAACAAAACCAACACTTACCCCCAAACTCATAAAAAAAGAGATCGGAATCCTGGGTAACAGGCAAAGGTTGGGAGGGGGTACAGAAATAGAAGGAATGTGGTCAAAATGTCCAAACTTCCAGTATAAGATAAATAAGTACTAGGGATGTAATGTAAAATATGATGACTATAGCTGACAGTGCAGTATGACATATAGGAACATTGTTAAGAGTGTAAATCCTATGAGTTTACAAGAACTTTTTATTTTCCTTTTTTCTTCTTTTCCTTCACTTCTTTTAATTGTGTTTACGTGAGAAGATGATGTTAGCTGAACCTATTGTGGAAATCATTTCATAATATATATGTAAATCAAACCATCATGCTGTATCCTTTAAACTTATACACTGATGTATATCAATTATTTCTCAATAAAACTGGAAAAAAGGATCATCCTTTTCCCCAGAGGCACTTCCTGAGTGCTCCTACAAGGCCATATACATACTCCCTGTGCAGACGATGGGGTGGCCAGTGCTGGGCTGGAACCCAGGGGGATTACAGACACAGCCAGTGTATGTCCCCAGGAGGAGATCTCTGCTGCCATCACAGGCCTGAATTGGGGCAGTGGACTGCTGGCCAGGCCATAAGACCAGAGACACTGCCAAGTATAAAAAACAATTAACAGAGATCAGCTGCTGGAAACCAAGACTGTGTCCTTCCACAAATGGATGCACTGGGAAGTGGCAGAGCAGGGATTCCAACATTGGCCTGTTCAGCTTCAAACAGGAACTCTTCCCATTAGGTTTCCCCTCCTTGCTTCTAGGGTTCTCCACACCTTTCCCATTGCCCTGCCCTGAGGAAGGCCTCAGTCCACCGGCTCTTGCTGACAGCCAGGCCTCAGACAGAAGGTCAACCCTCCGGAAAGAAGGTGAATGAAAGAGCCAAGAACTAAGGAAGGATCTGTTGCAGTGGTGGCTGTATTCAGCTCTCTGGAGTTGTGACTGTATTCAGCTCTCTGGAGTTGCAGCTGAGCTCCACATGGCACTTCACTAAACCTGGGGAAGTTGCTCAGGAAAAGGATTAACCGGTCTTGGTTGGTCTGGAAGACTTCTGAGGCAGCCCCAGGCTCACTTTGTCCTGGCCTCTTCCCAGGCATTTCCCTGAACATGGGACTGTCAGCCCGGGTCACATGGGCTTGTAGGCCGTGAGGAAGCAACCATTCTGCACATTCCTGAGTTCAGGGGAGGTGGCTCTCCTTCTGGTCACTGCTGGAGTTCCCAGGGCCTTGGTACCCAGGAATGAGATCTGCCAAGGAGCAGCTCCTGCAATCCTTCCTCTGAGAGAGCACCCTCCCCCTGCTCGGGCAGTCAAGGGGAACTGGAGTCTAATGCATTCCCTATGCAGTTCCTTAAGTCAGCAAACACCTTGGTCAGGCACTTCCCGTTTTGTTAATATTTCTAGGGCAGCCTCTGACTGCCAGGCCCATGCAGGTACTTTCCAGGAATGATTGTCTTCAGTCTGCCCAACACTCCCACACAAAAAAAGACCAGCCCTCTCCTGTGTGACAGACACAGAGCCTGTAACCAAGGTGGCTGTGGCTCTTCCATGTATTAGAGCCCAGACATATGAGGATCAGATCTGATTCTGGGCAGTTTAGCTCCAGTGAACTAAACCACCCATCTTGCACTTTGCAAAGTGGTGCCCCGGGCAGAAGTGGGCTAGGCTCTGATTTGCTCTGTGTGGCCAAAGGGTATCTCTGGAGTTTAAATGAGGGTCCATCTAGAGGAAATGCTGGGCAAACTCAGGCTGTGAAATCAGTATAGACTGTCAGAAGCAGCAAATTTAAAAAACAAAAAAAACATTTGACTAGCAAAGAAAAAAGGAAAGAGAATAGCATGGAAAACATTGGCATATGTCACATCTACTAAGGGAAAACCAATTTTCACATGTATGTGTATTGCAATGTCAAATGCAAATTTTACTGTATATTGTGGTCAAAAAAGTATGCTGCTCAGGTGTGCATGAAACCTGATGATGAATGTGACTCAACCTCCCTGAGTAGAAGGAAATAAATTAGACTATAACACTAGATTTTCTCAATATAAAAAGAGTTTAAATAATGCTCTAATATTTTTAAAATCAAGATACACTTTACAATTACAGTATACATCGAATGACTTTAATTTTCATTCTTAAAGTGCTATAGGCTTTACAATTAAATGATGATAGTTCAGAACCAAAACATCATGGTTACAATTGCTACCCTATTTTTGGTCTCCTGCTTTGTGCTCTTATACCAGTATATTGAACTTAGTACTTCAAGAGTAAAGCAACTGACTAATATTCATTATAAAGACGTTACTGACCGAGGGCATAGGTAAGAACAAGAGGCTCATGAAAGTTCAGGGGAGCACCCAGTGGCTGCAGCTCTGGAAGCCAAGATCTGCCTCCATAGTTCCTCTGTGTACTCTCTAGAAAAGGCTAGGGTTTTAAGCCACCCCAGGAGGAATGCCATCCTAGCTCTGGGATTTTCAAGAATAACAAAACAGATCTCACACACAGGGTACTTTCTTTATAGCTGCCAAGGTCTGTGTTTGCAGACGGCAGCAGCCAGGGGCCAGATCATCACCATAGTACCTCTTCAGGGAACTCAGTTCCAATGGGGCAGGATTCATGGAGCCCCTGCTGACCTCACCGTGCCTGGTCTTTATGAACCTGTGTCTGGCTTTGTACCCAGGAAGCCACAAGGGGAAGGGCCTGGAGCCTGGGTTCCTAGGAAGTGGAGAACTTGAACCCCAAGACCCACCCCCAAGGGGGTCATCCCTTGGGCAAGCAAGGGTATCAGTGATGCTATTCAGATACCCTTTCAAAATCCTAAAAGAATGCAGTAACCATTCACCCTCCTGTGCCCAGACAGTCCCAGTGCCTGCCTATTGTCCTCTCAAAAATGACTAATAATGCCCTTTCTCTCTCAGAATGTTCTAGTTGGAATGATAAATTATGTGACCCCTTTGTCAAAGAATGAATGGGTTTCTGAGGTCTGCTGAGCTCATGCTTAGAGTGGCAAATGATCCTGCTCCTCTCCCTTTTCCTTCTCTGTCTCCTCCTGTCCCTCCTGAAGAGCTTGAACTTCAACCTCAGGTCCATGTCCAACTTTCTCCCCTGGCCATCATCTCCTCTCTTGAGCCAAACCTGGAGCCACTTTCTGAGGCACCTGGATCCCCAACCTGGCCTTGGACTCCTTATCCTGGCAGATATAAGAGAGAGAACCTGGCCCAGCAAAAGGAAAGCTCAGAATCCACAGGATTTGAGAAAGATCATTGGGCCTGTGCTCAATGCTGACCCTGTCACAAACCATATATGAGACTGGAGGAAGCCTCTTAGCTTCCCTGAACTCTGCTATCCTTGTCTGTGTTTCCTCATCCACAGTTCATGAGGTGGAGATGGGATGGAACTAGGCTGCCCCAAAGGCACATGTGAGGCTACCAAACTCAAGTTCATGACTCCTTCTCATGCCAGTCACATAACTCACACTAACTGATGCTCTGTGCTCCCTACAAGAGCAGTGGTATTCCTGTTTTGCTGATGAGACAACAGTCAAGTTATAGTACTTTCCAAAACCATATATGTAAAAATAGCGGACCCTTGAGTCTCTACATTTTGTATTGAGCTCTCTGTATCACCAGTTAGTCTTCCTTCCTGTGTATCTCAGTTGTAACCCTCTGCTGGGGCCTGGCCTGAGATACTGACATGATATGATTCATACCTGCATAGAGTCTGGCACACAGGAGTTACATGGAAGTGTCTCCTGGATGTCGCAGTGGTAACAGACACACCCCCAGTTGTGAGCAGCAGTGGGTTCAGAAGGCTGGATGAAGGAAATGCATTCCTGAGTTGAAAAAGGTAGAATCAGACCCTATCCTGACCAGTCAGCATGGAGAAGGGAGCTGAGAGAGTTGCAGAGGTAAGAATGATGAAAATGATGGCAGATCATGTTCCGCAGGAACTGATTAGGTGCCCAACTTGGGCTGTCTGCTCTGCGTACAGGACTTCATCAGCCTGATTTGGCATAGAGAAGCAAGTGACTTCTAAGGGGTGTCCAGGGGCAGCACCAGACCTGGGCCTGAGCCTTTTTGTCTCTGTGTGGTTGGGTTCGGGTCTAGTGACTGTGGTTTTGTGGAACATATCCTGAGTTCCAGAAACTGGAGTATTAAGCTGGGGTTCTCTACTTGGCTTTGCCCCTCAGAACCTGCAGATGTTTCCCTCATTTCTCAGAGCTGACTCATATGTCCTTCATTTGCAATCAAACTCATGTCTTAATAAAGTGTCAGGTGCTCTTGGTGACATTTGTCCCTTCAGCAGTCTTTATTGAGGACCAAAGGATTGAACTCTCCTCACTTGTACTTTTTCCCCACAGCCTTTTCCCAGTGTTCTCCTGATGGGATGGCTGGCCTTTTGAAGTACCCAAGTGCAGGACATTTTCATGAAGGCAGGGTTCAGGAATGTTAGAGGTCTAGCCTTGGCCTTAGGGAACACAGGCCCAGAGTTTACCTACCCTGGGCTCGACTTATTATTTCCCTTTCCCATACCCACACTGCTCTCTGCTTGAGTCTCAGACCCATCTCGGGGCCCTCCTACCTTGGTCCTCCTCCAAGATGCCTCATCCAGGACTTTGGACTCTGTTCTCCTTAGTCCTGGGTCCATCAACAAGAGTTGCCGATTCTGCCACATTGATGGGAATTTCTGGCTCCTAAGTATCCATCCTGGGGCCACCACTAACTTACTGCAAGAACATTTAATTACTTGTTGAACCAAATATTTAAACAAACACCTGAGATTATGTAATTGCCACCCACCACAGCTCTCTGACCTGTAGCTTTGGAAAGGCTGGGACAACCACACTTCTGGGGCTGCTTACAGCTGCCCATCTCTGTGAGGTTCTGGCACAAAGGACATGTCCAATTATAGGTCTGCTGCTAAGGACATGGTTTGACATTCATTTCTGTTCTTTTATCTGTGAACTGAAAATCTTTCATCTGGATTTCACCATTTTCTAATTTTGCAGATGAGTCAAAAACTACAGATCTCCACAGTTTTGAACGTAATGTTCTTGAGGGTTCAAATTCCCAGCTTTCAGCCTTCACGCCCTGTTGTTCCAGCTTTCACAAATTCACTCCCACAGCAGTGCTGCCAGGGATCTCCAGCACTACCTCATGCCAGTGTAACCAAGACAGAGATCCCTTCTACAAGCAGCCATAGGTGTTCTCCCATCCCCCCTCCAAATGTTGGTTTCCAAATAAAATAAGACAGATGACAGTGCCCTCACCAGGCTTCCTCCCCTCCCCTTAGTATGGTTCCCACCTAGAAGTTACCTAGAAGGCTATACAGAAATGTCTATGTAGCCTGGAAATAGGATTTCCATCTCCTTTTCCCCTAACACACCATGAGCTGTTTTACAAGAATCAGATCAAAATGAAACAAAACAATACAGAAAGAGGCGTCTCCAGCAGGTTTGGGCTTGGAATTGTGGCTGGAATGATTCCAAACACTGAAAGAGCCAGGGAACTACTGCCACCAGCTTTTAGGAGCAGCTTTGGCCTTGGTTTGTGATTCTTTGGGTATGTCTCTGATGCCTAGCACAATGAAAGGCAGGTTCCCAGAACTTTGCACTTCCCAGCACCCGGAAACAGAAATACAGAAGCTTTCTGACTCCTTGGACATGAACAGCAGAGATCATCTGCATCCGCAGTGAGAATATGTTCAGGAATTTGAGCAGAGTCCAAAGGAAGAAAACAAAGTTAAAATGAGTGGAAAATAGAATTTATAAAGTAATATTAAACATTTAGTTTTAAACGGTGTGAGAGGAACTTTTTAGATGGTCTAGAACTATTTAGAATTTTGGATGCAATCAATTTATTTTCTCACAGAAGGTTAAAAAGTACCTCACACATAGCAAGGTATTAGATTCTGGAGCAGAAATATCAGTCTCACCTTGCTTCTTGTTTGCCTTCCTACCCAATAAAGTGTGAACTCACAGTAGGCACTCAATAAAAATGTTCTACATAGGTCTTACCATTCCTTTATTTGAAACCTTCTAAGAATTTCCATGGCTCCCCTCTTCAGTCCCACTTCCGTTCCCCACCCTCAATTACACTGCTTTCCTTCTGCCTCCCCCAGAGTCCTCAAATGCACCTTTCCTTTGCCCAAGGCCTCTTCCCAGATCTTCTGTCCCATGACTCCCCTTTTCTTTCAGTGGGACTTCCCTGTCCAATGCCTCTCTGATAACCCTTTCTGCTACACTTTATTTCCTTCTCAATTCACAGTCCTCTGCACTATCTTCATTCCTTTCGTAAGTGTCTGTGGTCCATCCTCCCCACTGGCTGTGAACCCCAAGAGGCAGACAGTTTCATCCATATCACACCCCAGCTATTCGTGTTAGGATACCCTCTGAGGGCAGCTGACCATTCTACAGTCTCTCCTCTCTGGAAGTCTTCTCTGATTACATAGTCAAGGCCAGGTTTGTCTGCCTTCTCTTTGGTCAAAGCTTGATTTACTGTCCCAAGGAGGGAGGCACAAGCCTGACACATGGTAACTATTTACAAAGCAGGGCCTGGTTTTCGTTGCTGTTGCCCATATGTCCTGAGGATTTTGCCTTGGTCAAATTATCATAATTAGAATAATAGGGAAAGCTAGCATTTCTCTAAACACTTTCATGTGGTTACATTTGCAATATATGTCAATATACATTCTATTTACATAAACTATCACATTCATTTTATTTAAAATACATTTTTAGTTTAGCATGTTTAATAGAGAACACTGTATCTCCCCAGAACTACAGATTAAAGCATTACGAAAAATGAAATATACTATTTTTAACATACTTGTGAAAATCTACCAAGTACTTGCTCACAATTATCTGTCCTGTTTCGCATTGTTTTTTTGCCCTGTAAATGTTTGGAAAGGAGATTATCGCCCAAACTCATTTTCAGGGAGTAGATAAAAGAAAACAAATCCAAAAAATGGATTTAGTAAAAGAAATACAAAAAAACAAAGACATGGAAGCCCAGCCTGGAGGCGGCAGCATGCTCCTGGTGGAAGCCTTGCTGGGGCAGCTCGGTGGGCTCTCAGCTGAAGCCGCTCCTTAGGATCCTGATCTCCTGGCTGTCACTGATGAAATCAATCTGTGGGTGGCATCAGTTTACCAATATTTTTTTTTTTACTCTGTAGCTAATCTCACTATGGGAAGCCACTACTCTGGATCAGTGGTTTTCAAATTTGAGAGATTATCAGAATTGCTCAAGGGCTTCTTAAAACACAAATTTCTTGGCTCCACCCCTGGAGCTTCCAGCTCAGCAGGTCTGGGTGAGACATAATCAGGAGGTACATCTCTAACAGATCCAGGACAGCTAGGTGAGAGAGAACCTGTGCTCCAGAACTCAGGCATTCCATCTTGTTAAAGGTTTTGGATGGTGTGCAGGCATTGATCTTGTGCTGTCCCGAGGGCCCTGAGACAAGAGAACCACAAGACTCCAGGAGTGGAAGTGACACTCAGCCTTTGGAGTATTAATCTTAACTTTTGGTTACCCCTCCACATGCACATCTTTGCTCTGTTGTAAGGAACTCCTTTTCTCCCAGGGGAATCCAGGACATTTCTTCAAAATTTCATTGTTGTGAAATCCTCTCTTAAAAGAAACTGAGTTTGGTCTACTTATTGGTCTCAGCACACCTGATGTGAAGACCAGAGGAGTTATCATCTTAGTTTCTCACAAACATTTCCTCAATATCTCTTTCAGTGCCAGTGCTGTTTTCTGGTTCCCAGCCGGTGCCAGCTCACGCCAGGCCTGCAGGCTCAGGTTTTTCATACCCCAGTGCCTCTTTCCCTCCAAGTCTGTTCTGTCCCCCCAGAGAGGAAAGCCCCTGTGACTCCTTCCATTTCTAGCTAGCCCTCCACCAAACTAAACATGATGGTGCTGGGGTGGGAGGAAGAATCATGTTTAGTCAGGCATCAGAGAGTAGATAAAATTTGATGCTGTTTCTGTCACTAGGTATGAGACCCTATAAAACCCCTCTCTGTTCCTGAGCCCTAATGACCTCCAATTCCCTTTGCAATCAGAATGTGGGGTAGCCCTGGCCCTTGCTACCGAGGGAAACCTCCTGCCATCCCAGACCCATTGGCTGGCCTTGAGAAATCTGGTGAGGGACCCTAGTCCAGACTGCCCCACCTGGGGCTCAGCAGCTGCTCCCAGTTTCCCTTCTGTCTGATTTATTTCCACACCCTTCACTCATTTCTAAACACCCAGAAACACAGCATCCTAGACCCATTTGGTGTGTGTCCTCCCCTTCCAGGATTCCTATTTGTCCTGGGATTGCTGGCATAATAGAGGGGGGAGTGGGGAGGGAGGAGAGAGAAAGAGAGAGTCCATTTGATGAGGAAGAAAGCAAACCTACCCACATCCCAGCTGCTGAAAACCTCAGGGTGGGCACATCTGAGGTTCAGGTGCTGGTGTCCAGGTGCTGAGATTCCCACATATGTACCTTCCATCTAACCCCTCAGCTGAGTTTCAAACATATATTTAATTACTTGTTTGGATATCAAAAGTATCTCAAACTTTGCTTGGACAAAACTAAAATCTCGATTTTCACAATCCCCTTGCTCAGGTTGAAGATATTCTCCTAGTCTTCCTATCTCAGGTATCACAAGTGTTACAGCTGAAAACCCAGATTCACCTAAAGTTCTTCAGATGAAAATCCCCATCCCCCATCCAACCCATCAACAAAGCAACAGGGCTTGTTTAAAACCTAAATCAAACTCAAATTCTCTAATAGCTTCCCAGAGTCCTCTGGGCCTCTGCACCTGAGCACACCTGCCCTTGCCTGAGGCCTCACTTGACTGCACACAGAGCTTTCAGTGAGTGTAGGGAGAATAAGCAGGGTTGGCAAGTGGGGGGATGGGAGGGGTGTCCAGAGACAGGGTGGAGACCATTTCTAGAGCCTTGATGGGGCAAGCATCCTACCCATTTTCTTCTTCCAGACTGGGCACCCTCCTCCTTTCCACTTCCCACCCCATCACGGTGGACCCAGCCTCTTATTACCCCATTAATGTTCCCATTGCTCTCATTCAATTCATGTGATTCTCTGAGTGTATTCAGCAAACTTCATTCTATTCACTCAGTTCCTCGCAGAACTTGAGGGCAGCCAGCTGCAGGGACTTAGGTGTGTGCATGGGCTGGTAAGGGGTGGGGATCCAGGTTAAATGAGTACCCTGGTGACTCAGTCCCTAAGATGGTGTTTAGAGAAGACACCACCAAAGCAGACTACTCTTCGGGATGGGATTCTGGGGAGACTGTGCAGAATGGTCACCCTCCTGACCCAGTCCCACTCTCTGGGGTCTGACCTCTTCCCTGGAAGCCAAAGTGGTCAGCACCACTGTTTGCATCACCAGCAGAAAGTGAGGACAGCAGCAAAGGTGAGGTCAGGATGCTTAGTCCCTGGCTTCTTCAGACCAGGTCACTCAGGCTTCTGCCGATGTAAGGTTGGAACTCTGTCCAGAGGTGGTCCCTGACTTTGTACACTATAGTGACTGTTTCCTCTCCTCCCCCTTCTCAAAGGGTGGCAACCCTGTGTCCTGCCTGCACCTTTGAAAAACATTCCTTTATTAAACTCTTCTGAAATGATCGTATCTTAAGTGACCATCTGTTTTCTGCTGAGACCCTGATTGCTACACTCTTACATTTTCAGATTATATTTTTTCATGATGTCTGCATTTCATATAACAAGCCATTTAAAGAACAAGGAAAGGCAGTATTCATACACTCATGGGCGGGGGCTACTCCCTGACCTGGCTCACTCTGGGCCCAGGTTTCAATCCCAGCAGGGACCCAAAGCTGACCCATTTTTGGCATCTGTGCACAAAAATACCCAGAGAGAGTATGTGTGTGTATGTGTGTGTCAGGCTTAACTCAGGCAGTTATAACAATGCCAAAAAGATTTGCTGAGAAGGACTCAATTCACATTCTGGAGTGAAAGTGTTGGAACTTTTGTCTGCTTTAGTTCCATAGTCTGCATCAAGTTTGGAGGCTCCAAGCCCAGGCTTCGGAGGTAGGCAGACCTGGGCTCCAGTTCAGGCTTAGCCTGTTGTGACCTCAAATAAATTACCTAACTTCTCTAAGCCCTAACCTTGTCATTGGCAGAATATTTACCTGTGGGGAGAACTCTATGATATAACATGTTTAAAATGTTTAGCAAATTAGCACCCAGTAAGTGCTCAAAACAGAGAAAATTATCAACATAATTGCTCTTTTATATAGAGAGCAATGAATGAGGACAGTAAACATCAGGTTTCTTTTTCACATATCACATATGGCAAGAAGGTATATTTTTGCCTAGACCAGTGTGGGCTCTTCTCATGATTTTCAGCTCCTATCCTGTCCGTCCTCTGCTGTGTGAGGCCCAACTTGCTCTGTCTGTGGAGGCGAAGCCCTTCTGCCAAGGTCTGTGCCACTGTCAGCATGAAACCTGCAGTCTGGGCATCTGCAAACATTCAACGTTCTCTTCCCGTACAGAGGTGTCACCACCTGATGTCTTAGGAGAAAACATCCCTCTAATGAGGTCCCCAAAGTGCCCGTCCAGGTGCTTCTTTGGGAAGAGCAATTTGTTTTCGGTCACCTGAAGGCTCTGTGGCTGGCTCGGTGTAGTGGTGGGCCATTTCTAAGGTTTGCTGTTTAGGAAGAGTTTCTCTCTGAATGAAATTCAAGCTGAGTCCCCCTGTTGGGCTCTATGTGGACACAGGAACAATTACTCTATAACAGCACCCCATCCTTGTTATCTGTTTAACCACTCAGCTTACAAGTACAGGGCCCCACTCGTGCCATTGTGAGTCAGCACAGTGCATTCAATGCCAGACATAAGGGGGTCACTGGATTGGAAGTTGGGAAAAATCAACCTGAAGCTATATATCCTTTAGTCTGAATGACCAAAGCTCTTCCTTGTCCATCCAAGATGGGCTAGGTATCTTTTGGGATGGTACCTGAGGGACAGCAACACTTCAGAGACTGTGCCATACTCTGTTTCTGTCCATCCACAGTGACCTTCTCTTCTGCCCACCTTGGGTGCAGGTCCTTGGAGGATTGAAGAGATTTGGTATGGCTCCTCATGAAGCTCAGGACTCTGTTCATGGTCTCACCACGCCCTCCACCCCCACCCCAGCTGCACAGCCTGTGCAATAATGGGTTTTCTATGGCACCAGACCACCTACCCCATGTCCAGTGTCTCCTGCCAGATGGCTTGACCTTTCAAACATAGGGTAGGTCCCACTCTTCTCTTATGGGAGATTCTCCAATTTTCTGCAGCTTTAGAATAAAACTCAAACACCCTTCCAGAGCTCAGAGGTCCATGGAGCTCTGCCTGGGTTATAACCCAGTACTCATTGATCCACCCTCCACTGTCTCCTGTGATCCACCTCCCCAGTTGCTTCTCCCTGTCCCTCAGCCGAACATGGCTTTCTCCCTCCTTAGGACATTTGCATTGACTATTCCCCTGTCTGGAGCTCTGTCCCCGACATCTTAACACACTGCCCTCTTTTCACCCTCAACCTAAAAAACCCTCAGAGTGGCATCCTCTGCTTGCATCTGGCCTACAACCCTTCTGTCCTTGCCTCCGGCCTCTGTTCCCATATAACCTCCGCACACCATTAATCATTATTTGACAGTGCCTCATTCATTTTCTGTCTTGAACACAGGTGTCTAAAGGCAGAGAGCCTTTTTATTTTTCTCATTTGTGTCATCAAGGCCTTGAAGACAGCAGAGGACATAATGGGTATTTATTTCTCTTTTGTATATTTTATTGATTATGCTATTATAGTTGTCCAATTTTTT
Source organism: Mormoops blainvillei (assembly GCA_004026545.1). Lineage (NCBI taxonomy): Eukaryota > Metazoa > Chordata > Mammalia > Chiroptera > Mormoopidae > Mormoops > Mormoops blainvillei. The sequence goes on from PVJD01010811.1 coordinate 49,518, forward strand.
TCCCTTTATTCCACTCTGCCCTGCACCCCATCCCATCATCCCCACGTCAACATTTTCCCACCACTACTTTCCCCAGCCCCACCCTCCCCACCTCCCACCCTCCATCCTTCCCCCATTTGGCTTTGTCCATGAGTCCTTTATGCATGTCCCTTGATGACCCTTCCCCTCCTTTACCCTTGTTACTCCCCTCCCTCCTTCCCCCCGGTTATTGTAAGTTTGTTTTTATTTCAGTGTTGCTGGTTACACTGGGCTTGCTTGTTTATTTTGTTGATTAGGTTCCACTGATAGGCGAGAGCATATGGTATCTGTCTTTCACTGCCTGGCTTATTTTACTTAGCATTACGCTCTCCAGTTTCATCCATGCTGTTGAAAAGGGCAGTAGCTCATCCCTTCTTTATGCTGAGTAGTATTCCATTGTGTAAATGTACCACACTTTCTTGATCCACTCATTTCCTGTTGGACACACAGGTTGCTTCCAATTCTTGGCTATTGTAAATTGTGTTGCAGTGAACATTGAGGTGCATAAGTTCTTTTGAACTGGAGTTTCAGGATTCTTAGGGTATAATCCCAGCAGTGACAATGCTGGGTCAAAAGGCAGTTCAATTTTTAGGTTTTTGAGGCAATTTCAAACTGTTTTCCACAGTGGCTGCACCAGTCTGCATTCCCACCAACAGTGTACCAGGGTTCCCTTTTCTGCACAACCTCTCCAGCACTTGTTGTTTGTTGATTTGTTTATGATGGCCATTCTGGCTGGTGTGAAGTGTTATCTCATTGTGATTTTCATTTACATCTCTCTGATGACTAGTGATGCTGAGCAGCCTTTCATGTGTCTCCGGGCCCTGTGTATGTCCTCCTTGGAGAAGTGTCTATTCAGGCCCTTTGCCCATTTTTTAATTGGGTTGTTTGTCTTCCTGGAGTGGAGTCATGTGACTTCTTTATTTTGGAGATCAAATCCTTGCCTGAGGTATCATTGGCAAATATATTTTCCCATTCAATTGGTTGCTTTTCATTTTGCTAATGTTTTCTTTAACTGCGCAGAAGCCTCTTATTTTGATGAAGTTCCATTAGTTTATTCTGTCCTTTATGTCCCTTGTTCTAGTGGACATATCAGTGAAAATATTGCTGCATGGAATATCTGAGATTGTCCTGGCTATGTTCTCCTCTGGAATGTTTATGGTGCCGTAACTTATATTTAAGTCTTTTATCCACCTTGAGTTTATTTTTGTGTAAGGTGTTAATTGGTTGTGGAGTTTCATGTTTCTGCATGTAGCTATCCAGA